>CM045924.1:12815247-13042747 GCA_025177825.1 Aechmea fasciata
AAACTATTTTAGCTGTCGCAATCGATCAAGATACATAATCTAATTTAGTTAATTAAATAGTAATGCGTTAATTAGTTGCTAATGGAGTACTATATATGTGGTAACATTAATTATAATCGATAATATGGTAATTATTAAGATGCTATATTACTATCTTATAAGCGAAATATTAGTATCTAGTTAATTAAATTAAATTATAAACTTAATTATAATAATTTATGAAATTTAAATACAAATTATCTTAAATTAAGATTTTGAAAACAAAATGTTGGAGGTATTAAATTAAGTTTGGGAACGAAAAGTGCAATTTATCCAAAATATTATTCTCTCCTACATAAAGAAGAAGAGAAGGGAGAAGGGGGGGCTAGGTATGGGTCAAACTGGTCAAAGGCCATTGTCAACCCACACTGACCCAAAAATGTTACCTTTTCTCTTCATGAAAAGAGGGAGTCTCTTTTTTATGGCAGGTGATAGAGAATCTGATTCCCATGGCCATGCAAATCTACTTGGATTTGGAGCCTCTCTCTCTCTCTCTCTCTCTCTCTCTCTCTCTCTCTCTCTCTCTCCTCTCTTTTTAGTGGTCATTCATATATATATATATATATATATGCACTCACAGAAACAGCCATATACAGAGGGTGAAGAGAAAAAAAAAGGAAAAAAGAAAAGAAAGGAAAAAAAGAAAACTCCTTTATCAAAAGAAGGGAACATATTGCTGTAAAGGATGAGACTTCCAAGAGATTCGCAGTCCCTCAGCAATTCCCACGCAATTATAGCTCCATGATTTCACTTCCCAACATCATTCTATTATTCTAATGTACTTTATAAATTAAGCTTAAAAAGTTTAACTTAAGTGCTACACCTAGGTTGTATTAGCAAGGTTTTAGTAATGCCATAGCTATATTTTGAGATTTTACTCTCAAAGTCCAGTTGATGAGTCGCATTCACGACGATAAAATTAATATTCATATTTTAATTTTATATATATATATATATATATATATATATATATATATATATATATATATATATATATATATATATATATATATATTTTGAAAACAAAATGTTGGGGGTATTAAAATGCTTTCAAACGAAAAGTGCTATTTATCCAAAATACGTTCGTAGAGCAAAAGAATTAACCATTAGATTTTAGAGTGATTACGTTATGGTTGATAGTGGTCAATAGTGCCCCCTAGAAATGAATGACCCAATAGGATGAGTGATTACAATGAAAAGTAAAGCCCACTGAATTAAATGCAAGTTGTCTAAATAAGTAGAATCCCAACGGGTGAAATTCCCATTAACAAGGTGCAAATCTAATAGCGATTTGTATGGGTACGAGGGGGGCATGCATACTCAGTAAGAGTATAGTAGCGACTCTCTCTCTCTCTCTCTCTCTCTCTCTCTCTCTCTCTCTCTCTCTCTCTCTCTCTATATATATATATATATATGAATTATATATAGTATAATTTGAAATAGACATTTGAATATTAAAATTTTGATTAGTTACTCAAGCTGCTAATTTTATGCTATTTTTTAAATGAGCACTTGCATTTCAAATTTGATCTTACGTATATCAATCTTTAATTATATCTGTATTATTTAGCTATTATATTGTACAAAACATATTCGAATAAAAAAGATTTTAAAAAAATTCTAGAGTAAGTAGTAAAATCAAAACTTTCAAAGTTTAGTTTTTTTTTTCAAAAAAAAAAAGTATTATAAGGGTATGCACTAAAATTAAAATTTTAGTTTTTTAAATTGATCATATCTTTTTGTACAAAACATATTCTAATAAAAAAAATTTAAAAAAATTCTATAGAGTAAGTAGTAATTAAAATCAAAACATTCAAAGTTTAGTTTTTTTTTTAAAAAAAAATATTATAAGGATATGCAGTAAAATTAAAATTTTAGTTTTTTAAACTGATCATATCTTTTTGTCAGTTTTAAAAGCAATTAATTTGACTCATGATATTACTACAACAAAATATATTTTAGATGACGTTTTCTTCTAGCGTCTTTAATATTTAGCATTTGCCAACACTATAATTAAGCGTCGCAAATAAACATATTTTTATCAAATATTTATAAATATTTTTCGAAGCTATATTAAAACGTCGGTATAATATTTATCCTGACATATTTATTTAACGATTCTTAGCTCGACGCTTTTAATTACAAGCGTCAGGATTATTTTTGCCGACGCTTTAAAGTGTCGCTAATTATTATTTAAAGTGTCCTTAAGTGCAAGATTTTTTATAGATCAATTATATATTCTTCATGTTTACGTGTAGCATGGCTTCTATATATAGGGTCACCATAACCTATATACCATTTTTAATTAGGTATTGTAGATGAAGTACCTTGAACTCAAAAATTATAGCTCTTGAGTCTGCAAAAGAGAATTCCATTCTCCCTTCCCATGCAATTGCATGCATAGTGCGTGCATGCATGCAAAAGCTACAAGAAGCAGCAAACACGAGGAAAATAAATCTAGGGTTTTGAGCACTAACCACTGTAGACTATTATATGTATATACACAAGATCTCTTTCTTTCGTGGAGTGTTTTACCCTGTGGGATATTCTCACTTGTCCCAAAGTAGATGATGCATGGTTGGTTTTAAGAACTTTTTAAGGGAGGAGCATCTTTAACTTTGTGCTTTTTTGGACCTATATAGCTCACCTCCCCACCAAGCACTCAACATTAATTGTAGGGGTTAAAGTAATTATAGGTAACAGAGGTTTTAAAAACTTTGAAATATATATAGCTGCTTAATTAATTCATGTTTTAAAATAAGTTTATTTTTGAAAAAAAAAGTAAAAATGTATAGAATTTATTTCAACTATAAACTATTTGAATCTATTATTGGAATGATGATTGATAACAGAGATTTAAAGTTCGAAATACAGTTGCTTTGCATTTTCAAATAAGTTTATTTCTAAAAAAAGGTAAAAAGATATAAAACTTATTCGAACAATGGATCATTTTGAACCTATTAGCCGACACTTTGATTTCAAAATTTAAGCTAATTTTTATTATTTTAATAAATTTACAGTTGCAAGGATATATTGCATGAGATGTACCTGTAAAGATAAACGACGCAATCAAATTTGAGCTAATACTTAATTTTTAATAAATTAATAGTTGCAAAAATTGAATAAAATAAACTAAACAATACAATAAAATTTTAAAGTCAAAATAACATTAATTGGCTCAAATTAAATAAATTGAAAAGCTGACTAGTTAAATCAAACCGTTAAAAGATTGGACGGTCGATTCAGAATCTGAGCTATAGTATACTACCATTCTCTCTCTCTCTCTCTCTCTCTATTTCTATCTCTCTCTCTCAAAAAAAAAAAAAAAAAAAAAAAAAAAGGAAAAAGAAAACTGGGGAATGGTTTTTGTCGTGCTTGGATGTATAATAGTAGCTAGGGACGAGGGAGAATCTGTGTGCATGATGTGAGGGAGCTTTAATTTGTTCGTGCCTCAACTTTAGGCTACTAATTTAAAAGTACAAATGGCTACTCAAAGCGTATCTACATATATATATATACTCTACGGATGAGTTAGTATTTTTAGAAGTACTACAGAACACGAATTATAATTTTAATAGTAAAAATTAATCTTTTTAAAATAATTAAATCATGAATTATAATTTAAAATATCATGAATTATAATTTAAAATATCAGCTAAAAAAATTTTTAAGTTCAAAACCTAAAAAGTGTGACGCCCCAACTTCCCAGGGGGTCACCCATCTTAGGACTACTCCGTAAAGACGCTTAACTCTCTTAAACCACCCAAAATGCTTAAGCGGGTTAAGAATTTAGCCCTATTATATCTCATATATAGGACTAACTGGGGTCTTACAATCTCCCCTCCTTTAAGCCCTGACGTCCTCGTCAGCCTCAGACTCACAAGTACCAGGCGATGTGAGACTCGTCTCGCTAGCCCGTCATCCGGACCTTGGCTCGCCCGAGACTTATCTCACACTTCCTACCGGTAATTGGCTCGATACCATCCGTGACGCCCAACTTTCCAGGGGTCACCCATCCTAGGACTACTCCCGTCCTAGCAAGCTTAACTCTCTTAACCTCTTGGGTCTTGCCATCACCCAAAATGCTTAAGCCGGGTTAAGAGTTTAGCCCTATTATATCTCATATATAGGACTAACTGGGGTCTTACAAAAATTTTATGAAACCTCTTATAAATCTAAATAATATTAATTGTCCGAATCCAGGGGGATGAAGTGAATATGGTGTGGGATAGGTGGTCGGCCAAAACGAGTCATATCACGAAATGAAGTGAATATGGTGTGGGATAATTTGAAAGGTCAGAAACGATAGTATCTTTCGGAATATCCTACCTAACCCTGGAATGGCGGCCCATAGATTCACGTCGCTGGTGAATGAGTGGGGCCTTCTGTACGAACTTTCTTAACCCTTTTTTTTTTTTTTTTTTCGGGCCTGGTTGTCCCACTCTTGTAGCTTAATTCAATTATGCAATGAATGAAGCGGGTAGCGTGCTACCTTTCTCTCAAAAAAAAAAAAATTAATTGTACAATTTGAACTTACTAATAAATCTCCACCACAAAGTTTTATTATAGAAAACAAAATTTGAAATGTAAATAAATTAAACAAATTTATATGGAATAAAACTAAATTTTTTTATATTTTATCAAATTGATCAGTCAAATTGATTTGATTTATTAGGTTGATTCTGACTTTTAACTTTAATTTTTTTCATCTTTTAGTAGTTTCTTAAAATTTTTGTCTTTTACCTTTTGGTTTGTAAAAAGCTTACTAATTTTTATTATTCATTTTAATTAAATTAGTACTATCAATGATTTTAAAGGCATATTGTCAAATAATTTGAAACCTTTCTTATATGAAGTGATAAAATATCTATAGATTACAAATGTTAATGGGTATAGATACCCATAATTTTATCTGAACTCGAACTTAAACTCAAAAGCGAACCTAGTGATGATTTATTTATGCTAAATAGATATAATTTCAAATATGAATATTAAAAGCAAAAATCCGACGGATTTGAATTCGGGTATGGCTTTTGATTGTATCCGATTCGAACATATGAAATCGACCATGCATAACCCGAATTCATTTTACGTTGTGTATGATATATATAAATATTTGATGTTATATTTGAATATGCGTTTTCAAATTTTAGATTTAATTTAATATATTTTGAAATATTATTGTAAAAAAGAATAATGTTTTGGATTCGGAGTATGGTTCGGGTTTCAGATTTTATGTCAGTTATGAGTGTTGATATGATTTTCTAAAATTCGTCGGATTTAGGTTTGGGTTCGGGTTCCAAGTTTGAAAGTCGAATTCAAATTCGAATTTTGGTACATTTGCCCTGAATCAAACCCCTTTACATCTCTATAATGGATGAAGAGGAAAGATAGAGAGAGAAAAAGGAACAAAAAGAGAAGAGAGATTTAATAATATAGTGGACTTAAATTTACTAAATTATCCATATATTAAAAGATCAAAATATTTCTTTTGCAAGTCATAATTTTAGAAATATTAAATTTAAACCGTTGAATAGAAATTAATGAACGGTGTCAAAAAAATAATAAGTATAGAAGCATTGCTCGTATTTTAAAAGCATGATTACAAGAGTACACTATCTTTTATGAGTTATCTATATATACCTATACATTAATCTATATCTATACTAAATCCTACCTATACCCACCCCTTAATTTGGAAAAGAGTGGGGTCTATTTTTATACAAAATCCTACGTATACCCACCCCTTAATTTGGGAAAGAGTGTGATGTATTTTTTTCCTCATTTGATTATTATGTTATAAAAATAATTTTAATCATTCATCTATATCATTCATCTATACTATACTATACATTAATCTATACCTATACTAAATCCCACATGTATATATATACCCACTCCCTTAATTTAATTAGGAAAGAGTAAGGCCTACTTTTTCTTTCTCATTTTTTTTTATTTGATTATTGTGTTATAGAAATAATTTTAATCATCCATTTATATGATATGCAACTTATATTGAATAATGTTGAATAGTTTTGTTGAAACAATTACTTTTTTTTTTATTATAATTTTATTTTTTAAAAGTGTTTGTCTATAATGTAGACTATATTTATTATTTTTGTACTTAAACTAATATTTTAATTCTTTATAAATTTTTACTTTAAAGGCATATTTGGTTCGTACATTTTGGACTAGGAATGAGAATTGATTTAATCAAATCCAACTAATTTTGTTTGGTTCACAGGAATCGGTTTGGGACTTCCATTCCAAATCGGAATGGGAATGACCTATTAACTTACAAATTGATTTTGGTCTCCATGTCCGGATTGGAGTTTCAATCCTAAGCCCACACTTACCTCTTCCTTAGGCCAGCCTAACATTTTTCTACTTTATCCATCCTTCTTTTTTTTTTTTTTTTCTCTTCCCTCTTTTTTTCTTATTAAAAAAAAACGTGATATATTATTTTTATTATAATTTTTTTAAAAAAATTATGCATTTTTTTTTTGTAATTTTTTGCATAAAAAATTTTAAAAAATATATATTTTTTTCATAGCTCTAACTTGAGAGTAGTATTAATATTTTTTTTATATAAATTTTAGATAGTTTTATAAAATTATATTTGAAAGTAAAATTTATATTATGTTATTCTATTATTTTTTACTTTGTATCAAGCAAAGAGTGAAATAGAAATAATTCATTCCGATTTCCAATCCAGAAATGAACCAAACGTCTTTGGGGAGTGGGGCAATTCGATTACCATTCCACATTTTCAATTCATTCCTCTTTCGTTATCCATTCCAATTCCACTATTAAATCAAACAAGTCCTAATAGTATCTATCCGCCGTAACGCGCGTATACATGTCGTACATGAATGTATGATTTACACTGCTTCACGGTCCAACAAATTATTATGGATTTATACTCATATATACATAAACAATGCATGAGAGATCCGAATCCAAATACTTTTTCGTACTGGAGAGCCAACTATATATATAAAATGTACGTTTGTTACATGTGAATGTCTATTATAGAATGTCATATTAAGTATTCAATGCATACATACATGTACATATGCCCCATTTATTGTGATTATATAATTTAGGAGTTTATTTTATGCTAAATTATGTAAAATAGTATAGAAACCCGCCCTATGTGGCGAATAAAAATTTTTACTAAAAATTTTTAAAATAAATAAACAAATATAGAGCATAAAAAAGAAAAAAATATAAATATATTTCATTGAAAACATTACATATTTTCGCATAAATAGTATAGATCAAGAGTCACTAAAAAAAAGAAAGTAAATGTGAGTAAATGAAACAAAAAAATAAAAAGTCATTTGAAAACATAGAATAAATATAATTTTTTTAGAGATAAGAATAAATGACTTAGGGTCCCACCTCCCTCAAATTAAGGAGATACATCCACATAGGATTTAGATATAAGGATTCATGTATAGGTATGTAAAATCTTCGGTACCAGCTGCTTTTTTACTTTCTCTTCATGTAATATTCAAAAACTTGTATTTTGCCTATTTAAAAAAAAAATGTATTTATAAAAAGTATGCTGTGATAAAATGACCAAATTATCGCTCATCTTCTTCGTCTCCACTCCCATCAGAAGTTTCTCCTCCGCAGTCGCAGCCTTTCCTCTCCTCCGTTCTTCACGCTTCTCTCAACCCCAGCTACGATCCCGTTTCCTCCGGCTACTCCCCTACTTCTCCAAAGACTTACCCTCGCTATCCCTTCATTTTCGGTGATTGTAGGGAGAAAGATCGGAGTGGACGTGGACGGAGAGGTAGGCGAGCGTGAGGGTGACGCGGCGGAGGGCGAGGTTTGCGGTCGAGGGAATGTATGTGGATTTAGATGATGATTTCATATGTATTTTGAATATGAAAAATAATATATAAACGGAACACTGACGGCGGGAGCCGAAGTGAATATTTTATTTTTTAAGAAAGCAAAGTGTAGATTTTGAATGATAGGACGGAAAATAAAAAAGGGGATATTGACAGAGAATTTTTTTGTAATTAAGCCTTTTTTTTAATCTCTGAATATTGACACCAATTAATATTTTGTTAGGACTTAGGATAATCATTTTATCTGCAAGTTAATTTATATATATTATTATAGAGAAGTTACTTACTTACTTAGAGGCCAGAATAGTATATTTTTGCAAAAAATTTATTGTATTTCTTATATACTATTTATAAGATGCTTTTTTATTTAATAAATAAAAGGTGGGTTTCAATGAGACACATTCATTTATCAAAAGTATGTTTAGGGTTTATGGTTCTGTAACTGCTGCTGTGGTAGCTCTTTCAGTAAAAGGGGGAAAAAAAAAACCAACACAAAATAGGAAAAAAGGAAGAAACCTTACACTCAGTAATATTTTTTTTTCCAAAATTAAACAATATCATTGAATTTTTTTTTTTTTAACATTTAAGGTGTTTGGATCACTTCAAGTTACTTCTGAATTTTATAAAAATTTACCTCATTTTTAGAGAGAGATAGAGAGAAAGAAAAAGTTAGAGAGAGAAAGATGAATGGCTAAGATGTATGTTTTACTCTCATTTTACCCCTAATTAAATTCCATTGGTTTTGCTCTCCTTCATTCTTCAAATAAGGCGGAGGCGGAGGCGGGTTCTTCGCCAAAAAAAAAAAAAAAAAAAAAAGAGAGAAAAAATAATAAGAGTATTTTGGTCAGTTTGTTAAAAATTCAGACCGGATCTACAAAATCGAAAAAGGCGTTCCGATTTTACAAAAGCTCAAAATTTGTAGATTTTTTTTTAATGCAAATCGATCTTATTTTTTAAAAAATATAGCACTAGTTAATGCTGTGTTGCTGCCACAATCGATGGGCTTGGACCGGCCCAAGTCTAGTCCAGCAATTTAGGCCCAGGACAAGATTGGGCCTGCAGTGCTGCACGGGTTGTCGGATCGCGGTCGAACCCGACCCATTTATTTATTTTTTTCTTTTTCTTTTCTTTTTACCTAAATAGTCATAATAAATAAATAGTATTAAGGTTAAAAATCTCTATAATCAAATGGGTTTTTTTTTTATTTTTAAAACTTTAGTAGAACCACATCATGAGCTGATCCAAATCATTTAATAGTCAAACAAATAGATTAAAAATGTCCAAAAGAGCCCCTCAACTATATGTAATTGTGAAATGACCCCCTCAGTTTTAACTATTTTTGATTCAGACCTATAGGACTTATGGTTTTAGCTAAACCAAAAAATATAAAAGAATAAAGTTCTATCAAATTTATATATATATTTTTATTAATTTTAATTAGGTTAATTAATTTTTGGTAAATTAATTATGAATAATTAAGGGTTAGTAGCCAATAAAGGGGTCAAAAATACTCTCCGGTTCCGCTTGCTCCCTTTCGGGACTTTGTACCTTCTGTTTTTCTCAATCACAAATAGTGATATTCCCGTGATATTCCACTCAAAAAAAAACTCTCCGGTAAAATAGTTGAGCAACTTCGCTCCGAAAAAAAAAGAAAAAAAGAAAAAAGAAAAAAAGAAAAGTTAAGAGGGTATGACTAAGGTTAAAGTTGAGGAAGCTTTTTCAAAATGGTTACAATTAGAGAAAATTTTCGATCTCTCTCTCAATTATAATTACAATACATTCTCTCTCTCAATTATAATTACAATACATATAGCTTCTTGTGGGCCGATTCAAAACCCTAATCGTATTAGGCCTCTTCTCTCTCTCTCTCTCTCTCTCTCTCTCTCTCTCGCTTCTCCTTCCTCATCTCCCTCAAATTTCTCCTCTTCGCCACGCTCTCGTTTTCCAATGGAATCCGAATCGCCTACTTCGGATCGAAAAGGTAAAAATTTTGTTCGAATTAGAACTTTCTAAAACCTGAAAAGAAGAATCATAAACGATTGCTTTTTGTTTGTTTTGTTTTTTTGTTTTTTTTTTTAATTTCTTGCCCTAATTTTTGTGCGTGTAGTTGTGATTCACCTTCGCCCCACCGGCGACGTTCCCATCCTCAAGCAAGCCAAATTCAAGGTACTAATCGTATCTTTCCCCTCTACAATTTACTTTCGAGTTTGTGTTTATATTTTATCACCATTTGCCCAAGCGAGTTCGATAATTTCGGTTTAAATTTGATGGCATCGGGTCACTCAAATTATATCTAGTTAGTAAATTCCTTTTTCTTTTTGAGTTTTGATTTAAGGAAAGTAGATTTTGAAGAATGCATGTGGAGGTGAAATTTTGCTTAAAAAAAATGTTGAAAATGAATGTAGAATCATCAATGTGATATATTGTAGACTCTCTAATAGAGAGTTTATGGATGCATGGAGCATTTTCTGGGATTCGAAGAATTTGACCTAGCGTTTCTAAAATGCTCCTGCTTTTGTGCTTTAGGCCTAGTTCGTTATTGCCTTTCCAAAAGCATCTGTTTTTATTCTTTGGAAGGTCCACATTATCCTACAGCACTTCAAATCCTTCTCCTTGCAGTGGTGTAATATTGTGGTAGCAACTGCCGCCGCAAAAGCGTGTAACTACTGTTCGGCGGCATTACCGCTGTAATTTTATAGCATTGGAGGAGGAAAAACTGAAAGCGGTTTTGAGTTTCTTGGGTCTTCCAAAGCATGAAGCAAATGCATTTTAGGCACGGCAATACCAAACTAAGCATTAGCGGGTGTCGAGTGCTGGTCTTTAAGCGGGATTATAGGATTTGTGGCAAACTGTCAAAAGACGGTCTAGCAATGCTTGCATTCTTTTGTCCTTGGAATGTATCTTTGTCTGATAGCTAATTTTTGCTTATGTAAAATGTAGTAGTCTCCAGTTCTGCACACACACACAATCTCAACTAGAAAGTGTATAATTGCTTCAAATGGAGTGCTGAACCAGAAGATCACTGAAGGCGGTCAAAATTCAGATTTTGGCCCCAAAAAAATCGTGTCGAAACTTGCAACGTTAGTTTGCAGTTTGCACGTGACATTAATCATGGGGAAATATACTAGCGTTTTAGTTTTCGACTTTTACCACTAGCCAAAAGAAATTTCATTAAGTGTAATCATATCAGTGGTGAAAAGTTGTTCAGGCTTAAACGACCAATTGTGAGTTTAGAAGGGTGTTATGGATTATCATTATTTTCATCCGTCTCGAGAAAATAAAAACAGTATAGCCCTGTTGTAATCCTTCAATGTTACCATGTACTACTTAAGTTCATTTTGCCAAGGTCCAAAATGTTATACATATGTAGAGAACTACTTTATATTTGAACTGTTTGAATTTATGGATGTTGAGAGGTCTATCTCCTAGTCGAGGCCTTCGAGATGGCACATTTTGGAGATGAGCCAAATTTTGAAGATTGAAGTGTAAACCTATACTTTGAAGGAGCTGAATTGAGCCACATGAATTCTTAGTATACGTTAAGATAGAAAAATGATTACCAAGGATTATAATTTATTGATCGTCTCCATGAATTTCTGATAAATCATTTTTTGAGTGTCATCCTTGAAGCATATATTGTGGTTTTTTGTTGGTGATACTTTCATTACAATTTAGGGGTGTTCAAGCAGACCTGATTAAAGTTGGTCTAGTAATTATAACCTAGAGGTCTGTTGTTCATTAGCTCTAACTTACTATCTAACTTTTCTCTCAAAAATGTGCAATATCTGGTCATTCCCTGCTCTCTTTTTTTTCTTTTCCTTTTTGCCTCCGTTTTGTTTACATTTTAGTTTGATGTCACTTGCCTTGCCCATGACGCTAAGTACCAAGTGTTAAATAATACGAAACAACCGTTGTTCTTTAAAAACTTAAGCTGCTGTTAGAGAATGGTGTTTAAATATTTTTTATATTTAACACTTCTCCTCACCTTTCGGCTCGAGACCTTTTATAGATCCATAATGTGGACCTAAATTAATGAGAGGAAATTAATAATGCTAGGAGCATGGTGTGACTCGAATTTAGGACCTTTTGTTTCGAAACCATATTAAATAATATGAAACAACCGTTATTCTCTAAAAGCTTTAAGCTGTTAGAGAGTGGTGTTTAAATATTTTTATATTTAACACTAAGGCCTAGTTTGGTATGTTGTGGCTAAAAGCATCATTTTTAAAAATCCCAAAATTTCAAGAAGAGCATTCAATATTTCCTACTTTTATACTACATAATTGCAGTTTCAACCGCTACCAAAGAAGCATGTGGCTACGTGCTTCTCTGGCGGTGGTTGCAACCCCAATTTTATAGCATTGAAGAAGAGAAGATTGTTAGTGCTTTTGGATTTTTTTTGTTCTTCCGTAGTATAAAATAATGCTTTTAGCCATCACTTTACTATATTAGGCCTAAGAGCTAGAGAGTCGCTTTTTCTTTTTTCGGGCAGGGGCGGGGTGGGGGTGTGTGGTGTTTGTGGGGGTGCGCTATACATTATGACTATGGAATTTATCTTGTTTTGTTGGGGTGCGCTATTGGGGGCCTAAACATGATGACTAGGGAATTTACCTAGGCGGCCACGCTGCTGGGTGGGGGGTGGTTGTTGGGGGCCTATACATGATGACTATGGAATTTACCTAGGTGGCAACCTTGATTGCTTTGCCCAGCCTATTTGAGTGTTGCATGCAAGATATCCACAAGGTGGAGCTGATCAAATCTGTCCATAAACATTAGGTAGATGGATTTGATAAATCCAGTCACTTTGGTTTAACTTCTGTAAGGGATTTCACAAGGCCAATCTGAGTAGACAATGCTGCTTTCACATTTAGGGCTTGTTTGGTTCAAGAGTGGAATTGTAATGGATAATGGAATGGGAATGAATTGGAATGGTAATCGGATTGCTCCACTCCCCCAAGACGTTTGGTTTTTTTCTAGATTGGAAATCAAAATGAATTATTCCTATTTCACTCTTTGGTTGATACAAAGTAAAAAATAATAGAATAACATAATACTAATTTTACTTTCAAATATAATTTTATAAAACTATCTAAAATTTATATAAAAAAATATTAATACTACTCTCAAGTTAGAGCTATGCAAAAAAAAAAATTTAATTTATTTTAAAAATTTTTATGTAAGAAATTACAAAAAAAGAAAAAACATAATTTTTTTGAATAAAATTATAATAAAAATAATATATCACTTTTTTTTTAATGCTAAAAAAAGGAAAGAGAAGAAAAAGAATGGATAAGGTAGATAAATGTTTGGCTCCTAAGGAAGAGGTAAATGTGGGTTTGGAATTGAAACTTTAGTCTGGACTTAGAGACCGGAATCAATTTGTAAGCTAATGAATCATTCCCATTCCGATTTGGAATGAAAGTCCCAAACCGATTCCTGTGAACCAAACAAAATTAACCAGATTTGATCAAACCGATTCCCATTCCGGATCCAATATGTACGAACCAAACATGCCCTTAAAGGAAAAGACATTTCTCAAACTAGAGGTTATTCTTTAAAATGATTTTACTATTTTTTTTCTTTCAGGTTGCTGGAACGGGCAAGTTTTTAAAGGTCATCGAGTTTCTTCGTCGCCAGCTTCGTCGGGATACATTGGTATAAAACTTTATTCATAAAATCACTTAGGTTATTCGTTGTACTTTTAAATGCTTAGCTACTAATGCACTTTTTGTGTCCTTTGACAGTTTGTGTATATCAATAGTGCTTTTTCCCCAAATCCAGACGAATTGGTGATCGATCTTTACAATGTAATTTTTCTTGTTACTGGTGTATGCAAATTTTGTATACACCTACATTCAGGCTTTTGCTCAACATGCATATACAAAAATATGGAATACACTACTTAATATTTTTTTATTCTTAGTGAGCAACTAATTTGTTGATAGTAGTTAGTTTTTATGTACTCACATAAAACATCCAATTAGGGTGTAGTGCGGCACGACCCTCATTTTTCGTGCTGATTTGAGCTAGGGTCCGGCCCAGCCCGGCCCAGTTTCAAATCCGGGCTGGGCCGTGCCTGGCCGGAACTGTCAACTCTCTGGCCTAGCACGGCCCTTCGGCCCGGAAGGCCCAAGCCTTGCCGGCCCCTAAAAAATTTTAATATAAACAAATAGTTTTTTTATTTAAAAATTTAAAATTTATAAAAATAATTATAATATAACAAATATTTGAATTTTTTAATATATATATATTTTGAAAAAAAAATTGGAGTGTTTTTGGTCCAATGCACCAAAATTGTTTGGTCCGTTGGACTAAAAACCTTCTCCCAAGGTCTGTTGTGGCAGGCCTTGGGGTTGGATCTCCTGGGGAGAAGGGTCTTAAGCAGACCTTAGGAGGAGATCTCCTGAGGAGAAGGGCCAAATCCCTTCTTCCCAGCTGATCCAACCCCAAGGCCAAAGGCAACAGCCTTGGGCCTTGGGGTTCGGGCCGTGCTTGCCCGGCAGGCACTGCCCTAGCGCGTAGTGTCGTGCCGGGCCATGGGCCTCCCTTAGGCCCGACCCGGCACAGCCCCGGCACGGCCCAGGCCTGTTTCGGGCTGTGCCGGGTCGGGCCTAAGGGCCCAAGAAGGGAGGCCTAGCACGACCCGAAGAGCCGGGCCGGGCCGGCCTGGCATGGATGCTACAGTACAGTAGCCATGCTGGGCCACAGCCCGGCCCGCAGTCGTGCCGAGCTGGGCGGCCCACGGGCTGCCCGGCCCGTTTTACACCCCTATGTCCAATTTGATGATTAACTAGGTTCAGATGAAAACTTCTGCTTCGTCGAAACTTTGTCAAAGAACTTTGAATTTCACTTATGTCCATTTAACATTATTTTGATCATGATAAATGATGCAGATATGCTATTTGGATTGTGATTATGTAGTTTGCCTCTTAGGAATGACTAAGTTACTTTATGCTTTTGAACTATTTAGCCAATTTTAATCATGAAGGATTATGTGTATTGTTCTTTTCCCATGCATTACTTGCATTACTTGGTAACATAATAGAAAGTTTGAATTAAACGCTTTACAAAAAAAAGAAGAAGAAATAATGTATGATGGTTATTATTGACAAATGAGCCCATTGATGTTAGTCTGGGCCTTTTGGCAAAAAAACTACTTGGAATTCTTCTGAAGTATTGATCACTCAAACTCCTCTTAACCACAATTTAGATTGGCGTATTAATCAACCAAACCCCTAGTAACCACAATTTAGCTTGGCATCTTGATCAACCAAACCCTTCGTGACAACAATTGAGATTGGCAATTTCGAAACCTTTTGATCTTTAGATACAAGTGCTTTAGAACTTAAATATTCGGTTCATTTACTTTTTTACATCTTCAAGATCAAGTAGACGGCATTTTTCTACAACGTCTCAAAGATCAATTTTATGTAGTATGTGTTAGCGTCCCACTTCTACTATTATTCTCTGTGGCACGCGCACTCCATGTATCCACTTCCTTGAAATTGTTCTTTTTTCTCCTATTTATTTTTTGTGACCTGTGCTATTAAAATATACTACTATCCACCATAAACTTTAGTCTTTCTGTGCTTATAGCAAAACAAATCCTTCTGCTGTTAGATCTGCCGGGTCATTTGTTTTTCTGTGTTCTGCTGTTCTACCTTGAACTTTAGTCTTTGTGAGCTTATAGCAAAACAAATCCTTCTGCTGTTAGATCTGCTTGGTCATTTATTTTTCGGTGTTCTGCTGTTCTTCCAGTGAAAGTGAAATTAATGGCCAATTTAAAATCCTAGTATATAAAATAGCACATAACCTAGTACCATTTTGAAAAATAATTCTTGAACTGTGAATATTCTTTCTAGGTTGGCAAAATGACAAAATTAATGTTGCTCTATTGTAAATGACAGAATTTTGGGTTTGATGGGAAGCTGGTGGTTAATTACGCTTCCTCCATGGCATGGGGCTGAGAAAAGATTTGAAGCTGGCATAACATCTATGCATTTTCTTCCCCGACACGTTACTGTATATAGTTCTATACTTTCTTAATTAGTGAAATTCTACTCTTTTTTTAACCCCCCTTTTGTCTTGCCATTGGTGAATTTGATTGTTTGAGCTGCTCGGCTGCTATCTATCAAACATAGGTCATAGACCTGCTGCTATCCATCATTTTTATATCGACGAAGGTTAGTTTTGTTGCTTCTTTTAAATGCGTTTGGTTGGAGAACTAAATTTTGGAGAACAATTTTGTTGTTCTCTAGAACAGGGGATATTCCGGTACAAGATAGAACAATTGTAAATTTGTGTTTGGATGCATTCGAGGATATTCTAGAGGATATCCTTAATAGCGTTTGGATAAAAAGTCTAGAACGTCTAAATATATTTTTAAAAATAAAATAATTAATTTTTATTATTATATTTTATATAAAAAATTAAAAGACATAATAAAGATAAAAAAAAAAATAAAAAAACAAAATAGCTGTCCCAGCTTGTTCTCCCTAAAAGGGTGAACAAGCTTAACGGGTTGTTCCCCCGGAACAACCGGGAACAACCCGTTAAGCCGGGAACAACTTAGTTGTTCCCGGCTGCATTTTGTTTGGTAGAACAAAGGAGGATATCCCCTATTGTCCTGGGATATCCTCCTAACCATACATAGCCTTTTGTGTACAAGAAGCTTTTAAATGCCAAATGTACATTTATGGTTCAGTTTGTTCTTCAAATCTGTTTGCTGTGCTTACTGATTTATTTATGATGCCAATTTGTCAGATCCAGTAATTAGAGCTACATCTCCAGGGATAGTAAGATGATTATTTGTTACTATCTTATCTTGAAATGTTATTGTAATTATTGCGTTTCTTATAGTTTGATGTGTTTTAGAACGTCTCGTCTTCATCTCCATTTATGGTTGGATGTGCTCTGGTTTATTCTTTTGCACAGATGCCTGAGGAGCTTAGTCAAACTCTTTCAACATCACCTACCGTAATTACACATCTCACAGTCTGTTGCGCTCAAAGTGGGGGTGATTTGCCACTTTCTGTATTTCATCAACACTTTATTGTTCTATGAATCTGGCAAACTTTTTGGTGCGGCAGTGTAGATTTCACATTTATGAAGCATGATGAAATAAAATGTATGAGCTGTACTAGGAGAATGGACAAGAACGTATGGGCAGCTGAGTGCTTTGTTGGATTAGCCAACTAATCAATAGAGGGTAGGTCTTTGGGTTTTCATGATCAGTCGTGTCCATTTCTCACATCTGAGATAAATGCTATGTTTGGCCATGTGGTTGGTTATTTTGCTTTGGCGAGTAGTTTCCTATATTTAATGTCTTTGACTGTTGTACTCAATTAAAGTATGTTCTCCACATTATATAGCTACTTTGTCTTGGGTATTATTTCTTAATTATTGTTAAGCCCTTGGTTTTAAGTGTTCTTTGGCACGGGTCGTATCTACCGTGTTGTACCGTGCCAACAAGATATTGGCACGATACATATCCCGTGCCGATGACACAGCTTAAAACTCTCTATTTTTTAAATTAGTAAGTAATTTTTTTAATAAATTTTAAAAAATATAATTAAAAGACATAATAAATAGTTAGAAGAATATTTTGTTACTAAAGAAAATAAATATTTCATGCTATTATGTGTCGATACATAAGAAATTTTTTAACCGGCACGCATCGGCACTGCTCGGCACACATCGTGCTGTATCGTGCTGGCAAGTTTCCGACACGATTCGGTACCACGACACTTAAATCCTTGGTTAAGCCACTATTGCTGGATCTGTTCATTGTTGATCTTCGTTTGCATGATGTCATGCTAGAATCATGTACTAATAATAAAGTGCATTCCGTTTATCCTAAGAAATCTAATGATACTTAATTTGACAGTACGACGATGCCACGTGGTGAGTGGAGACAAGCCTATTTCACGTCGCACATTTTTACTGAGGTCGAGTCCACAAAAAAAAAAGAAAAAAAGAAAAAAAACTGTTTATAGCTATAAACCCTCTCTCTCCCTTTCTCACTCTAACCCTCGCACTCTCTCTCTTTTTCTCTCTCTCTCTCTCTCTCTCTATCTGTCTCTTGCTCTCTCTCTTCTCTCTCTACCCTCCTCTCTTTCTCTCTCTTCCCCTAAGGTGCCCCCTCCCCTCAATGGCGGCATGAGCCGGCGCGGGGCGTGAGTCATCGTGAGTGTCGGTGCGGCGTGAGTGGGCACGGGCTTCATTGTTTGGTTTCTCTTAGTTGAGAGTTGCATTTAGATATTTTGTTGGTTGCATTTATAAAATTATCTTTAAAAATAAAATTTATTTGTTTTTGGCTTAAGGTATGAGTGGATTGATGGATATGATTATTTTTCAAAAGGCTAAATTACATAAAACCCTCTTGTCATAATCCGTGTTTTCACTTTCCTCCCATGTTATTTAAAAATCTACACTTTGCCACATTATAAAATGAAAAATATGCAGGGGGGTATGGTGTAAAAAACAACTATTTTGCCCTTCGATATTTTCGTCTTCTTCCTCATTCTTCTCATCCGCGGGCTCAATCGGCCACGGTTCGCCCCTCGATCGGCTGCGATTTCTTTCCATTTTCTTCTCCACATGCTCCCCTTCTCCTCCTCTGCACCCTCGTCGCTTCTCGATTTTGGCGACAGTACAAAGAAAATCGAGGTGGACGTGGATGGAGAAGTGGCAAGTACAACAAGGGCGAAGTCGAGGCGGCGGAGGAGGGCGAGGGGGTGGCTATGGGCGCAGACGGAGATGTGGGCGAGGGTGAGGCAGTGGAGAAGGGCGAGGCGGCAGCGAGGCGGAGAAAGCGAAGCAACAGGAAAGAGGGCTGAAGGGTATTTTTGGCATAAAAAAATATTTTATAACGAAACCCTAACGGATCGCTAACGGCAATGGTGAAGTGCACATTTTTTATTTTATAAGGGGGCAAAGT
This sequence comes from Aechmea fasciata, assembly GCA_025177825.1. Classification (NCBI taxonomy): domain Eukaryota; kingdom Viridiplantae; phylum Streptophyta; class Magnoliopsida; order Poales; family Bromeliaceae; genus Aechmea; species Aechmea fasciata. The sequence continues at coordinate 12,834,088 of CM045924.1, forward strand.
GTAGGTTTTTAAATGATAGGGGGGAGTGAAAAAAGCGGGTGGAGTGAAAAAAGCAGGTTATAACAGGAGGATTTTCTGTAATTTAGCATTTTCAAAAATAAATATGTTTCGGTCCAAATACAAATTCTAGAGAAATACTTCTGTTCCCCATTTATATGCGCCCAAAATAAGCCTGGTTTGGGTTGGGCCCACCCAGAGGATAGTGGAGGGGTTTGAGTAAAATTTTAAAAATATAATATATTTGTGTGTATATATAATTAATTTTATTAAGCAATTTTTTTTATAATTTTATTTTCCTTCTATTTATGATTTTCTTAAAATTATTTTGATAGATTTATCTCAAATTCTTTTCATATAAATATTTCTAGAATAAATTATTGTATAAATTTACTTTGCGCATATACCAATTTTAATGACTTTTATTTAAATAAATTTAACTATTAAATTATTTTTATATAACTTTTATTTAATTAATAATTAAATATATAAAATTATATAAAAATATTTAAAAAATAATATTTACTATAAAAATATTTTTATATCCGCAGCATCGCGCGAGTATTTCACTAGTAACTATAACGTTACACTTGTTATTGGATTGGATGTACATCTTATACTGATTTATAGATTTATAGTATGTAAACAAAAAGAAGTTGATGAGACAAGCAAGTATAAGAGATCTTGAAGGAGGCACTAGACTGTAAAATTTAAATATAGATAATAAGTATACAGGTAGCATTAATTGCTTATCATAAACACAAAAAAAACATAACAATGTTGGATCATTTGGTAGGTTTCATCAAAACTCAGTTAAACGTTTTACAGCTTTAATCAATTTTAAAAAATTGTTATTTTACCATACAAGAAAGCTTTACTGCAACCACTCAGAAAAATATTACTTTACTATTCAAGAAAGCTTTAGCCCAACCACTCAGCCAAAAAAAAAAAAAAAAAAAAAAAAAAGATTTCAGAAATAACCATTTTTTGAACCATAAAATAATCAACACTAGTGAAGATACTTACGCGTTGCAGCAGATTGATTTTACATAAATAAATAAATAAAAAAATCTAAAAAAAAGAGTGGAAAAATAAAAAAGAATAAAAATGAAAGAAACTGAAGAATAGCAGCAACTGTTGCGGCAAAAGCACAAAAATAAAAGTGCAAAAGTATAAGAATAAAAGTATAAGCAGTAAAAAAGAATAAAGGCAAAATTATAAGAATAACAAATTATATTTATAGCAGCAAAACTAAAATGTTATATGTCTCATCAGTTTTATTCAATTAGTAATTTCATTCAAGAAAAGAACATGCTATACTATCTAATAAATTTTAGAATGTCTACTTGTTAAAATTAAAAGTCGACCAATCATATTTTGGATACTGCAAAAGATTTTAAATATGAAGTTGATCACTCATTACATTATAAACATGATATTAAAATTTGATATTAAAATCAAAGTAAAAGCGTAAAGAATTATCTTGACCTATAAACTATTTTGAATAAGCTATTCAACTTTTCAAAATTTTATTTATACTGTCCAACTTTTCAATATGTTAGGTTTGATTCAGTCGATAGTATTTTAACTTCAAAATTTGAATGAATCGTTTAACTTTACAGATTTAGTTAGAATACTTCATGCAATTCTTACGACTAAATTAAGTTATTAAAATAAAAAACTAACTTAAAATCAATAAATAAACTATTCAACAGTTATGTATAAATAATTATATATTTTAAATTCTTGTAATAAAAGTGAGAACAATTAGATTAGATTTTAAAAAAGGGCTCAATTCTCTTTCCGTCCAAATAGGCAGAGAGAGCGAGAGACAGAGAAATTACGATGAAAAAGGAAAACAGAAAACAACTCCGTGTATGAAAGCGCCAATTAAGATAGAGAATTCATTATGTGTCATAGATAAATATCGTTGTATGTGACTGCTTATGAGGATTTGTGGACAAATTAGCACCGTTGATGGATCACATATCGTTAGATAGTATTTTGACGTTACTAGTGTCCTTTTAAACATTGCTTCTGCGTTGAATTTTTGAGCCCATTGTGAGGCCCCAGGGATGCATCAAGCATTAATTTCTCCTTTGTCTTCTTTATTTCGTTAGCATCGTTTGATTAAGGGATAGAAATAGGGATATGCCTTTATCCCCTCCTTTATATTCAAACGTTAATTTTTTATTCGATAATAGTAGTTTTCGGTTATTCCACCAACACTTTTATTTTTTATATAAAACTACATAATATTTTTTTTATTCTCGGAAACAATCCAATTTTCATCCAAATGTCTTTTTTTTTATCCCCATATTTGTACCTATTTCTGTAATAATTAGTTCTTGCTTATACCCGAACCAAACGATACCTTTAAAAGGAATTGGAGTTTACGTCATATATATATATATATATATATATATATATATAGAGAGAGAGAGAGAGAGAGAGAGAGAGAGAGAGAGAGTAAGGCTACTATGCTATCGGAAGCACGGAGCCTTCCGTGCTTCCACGTCGTTTTCGATATTGCGACTTTCGAATCGTCGATCGGTTCCGTTAAACTTAATCTAGAGTACTTGAAATACCTAAAAAATAAATTTTGCGATTTTTCGATATCATTTGCCTAGTGAACGAAGGGGCTAAAAAACAACGGCTGAAAATAAAAATCTTACAAAACGCGATAATATGATATTAAAATTTTAAATCAAAGATATTAATCTTGTTTTATATAGTATAAAAAATTTTCTATCAAAATTTCACGTGATTTGGATATTTCTATACCGTTAAACTTGCAAACGGCTCACTACGGCCATTAAAATTATTGATTTTGAGCCCCTTCGATCACTAAGCAAATGATATTGAAAAATCGTAAAATTTATTTTCTAGATACTTCAAATACTCTAGATCAAGTTTTATCTGAAATATCGACGATTCTAAAGTCGATCATCGAACGACGATAAGCACTAAGGCTCAGTAAAACTCCGATAAAGATAGTAGCCTCATACATATATATATATATATATATATATATATATATATATATATATATATATATATATATATATATATATATATATATATATATAGAGTAGAGCTAGAATACTTTTAGAAGTACCATCCACTTGGTGCTTTTAAGTTTCTAACCCTTGGATCTACATCCCAATTATTAATACTCCTTAGATCAAACACCATTCCACCTACCACCACCTACCACTACCTACCACCATCATCTCAACCCCACATCTATCCATCTATCAAATGGTTAAAACTCAAAAGCACCAACTCATTGGTGCTTTTGAGAGTATTCTAGCTCAACTATATATATATATATATATATATATATATATATATATATATATATATATATATATATATATATATATATATATATATATATATATATATATATATATATATAGAGAGAGAGAGAGAGAGAGAGAGAGAGAGAGAGAGAGAGTTTGCTATGCTATCAATAACACGAACAATTCGGTGCTACCAAGTTTTTCACCGTTAGATCCACCCCTTTGATGATTTTCACCCGTTAGATCATACTATTTAACCAACCACCAACTTAACCCTAGGGGGCCACTTCATTCTAACCACACATCTCTCAATCTAAAGGCTAAAAATTTGGTAGCACCAATGATTTTGTACTATTAATAACATAGTAGCCTAGTTCTCTCTTCTCTCTCTCTCTCTATATATATATATATATATAGAGAGAGAGAGAGAGAGAGAGAGAGAGAGAGAGAGTTGAGCTAGAATACTCTCGATAGTAAACGGGGCATTTTACTATGGAGTTGTTTTCGATGATAGAGCTTCCAAATTGACGATCGACTCCGTTGAACATGATCTATACCACTTAAAGTGTTTAGAAATTAAATTTCAAATATTTTCGACATCATTTGCCTAATGATCAAAGGGTTTCAAAATTTGTAATTTTAACGGTAGATAAGAGACGTTTTCTCGTTTAACGGTGTAATGATATTCAAATCAATTGAATTTTTGTTAGAAAATTCTTTAAACTATTTAAAACAAGATCTATACTCTTGATCTTGATTACAAGACTCCTATCATCATTTTTTAAAGAATATTCATTTTCAACCATTCATTTTCTGTTCACTAGATGGATAAAAGAACGATATCGAAGGTGCGTGAAATTTGATTTCTAGGTAGTTTAAATGGTTTAGATCATATTTAACGGAGCCGATCGTCAATTTGGAAGGTCTATCATCGAAAACAACTCGATAGTAAAATGCTCCGTTTACTCTCTCTCTCTCTCTCTCTCTCTCTCTCTCTCTCTATATATATATATATATATATATATATATATATATATATATATATATATATATATATATATATATATATATATATATAATTGAGCTCCTATGTTTTTAAAAGTACCAAGTCATTATTGCTTGTAAGTTTTTGACCCTTGGATTAAGAAATGTGCGGTTTGGATGATGTGGGCCTCCTAGGGTTAAGTGGGTGGTTGGTTGAATAGTATAATTTAACGGGTGAAAATAATCAAAGGCCTAGATCTAATTAAAAATTTACAAGTGCTTGGTGCTTTACAAGCACCATATATATATATATATGACTCTATATATATATATATATATATAGAGAGAGAGAGAGAGAGAGAGAGAGAGAGAGTTGAGCTAGAATACTTTCAAAAGCACCATGATGGTGGTGTTTTTAAGTTTTTAGCCATTGGATAGAGATGTGAAGTTGAGATGATAGTGGTAGGTGGTGGTAGGTGGAATAGTATTTGATCCAAGGGGTATTAGTGATCAAGAAGTAGATCCAAGGGTTAGAAAATTAGAAGCATCAATGGATTAGTGCTTCTAAAAGTATTCTATCTCTACTCATTAGTTGTTTTCGAAGTTATATATATATGCCATAGCTATTATGAGTATTGGAGCCCTTGTACTCATAAGTTGTTTTCGATGATGAAGCTTCTGAATCGACGATCCACTTCGTTAAATATGATCCAAAGTATTTAAAACTTTTAGAAAATAAATTTTGTAAATTTTCGAAATCATAATAAAGTCCATCAAGCGGGCATAAAATGAACGGTCAAAATCGAGCGACGTCCTAAAAAAGGATGATCGGACCCCAATTCAAGATTGGAGTTATTGATCTTTATCTATGTAATGAATAAAATTTTTTATCAAAAAATCAACAAATTTTGATTTTTTTATACCGTTAAACTAGCAAGTATTCCATACCGGCCGTTAAAAATTGTAAAATTTGTAACATTTTGATTGTAAGGTAAATGATGTCGAAAAAATATAAAAAATTATTTCTAGAGGTTTAAAATGCTGTAAATAACGTTTGACGGTGTGGATCGTCGTTTCGGAAGCTCTATCATCAAAAACAACTTATGAGTACGAGGGCGATTGTACCCATAATAGTATAGTATGAACTAGACTACTATGCTATTAAAAGCACCAAGTCATTAGTGCTACCAAGTTTTTGGCCATTGAATTAAGAGATGTGTGGTTAGGATGAAGTGGGCCCCTTAGGGTTGAGTGGGTGGTTGGTTGAATAGTATGATCTAACGGGTAAAAATGATCAAAATGGTAGATCTAACGACGAAAAACTTGGTATCACCAAGTATTTCGTGCTATTAATAATATAGTAGCCGGACTCTATATAGTATTTGAAAGTGAGTGATATAACAAATGAATACTATATTTGGCTTTCAGTTTTTTTTTTAATAAAATGTTCAAACTTTGTTTTGAATAAAATATAATAGAAAAATATTTTCATATTGAAGTAGTTATTCTTGAATATTTTATTCTGACATATATATATATATATATCTATTATATTTGCTTCGATCCCAATACCATTTGCGAAACTTATGAACTTAAAAAATTAAGGGATAATTGCCTATATAAGCCTCATGTGTCTGAAAATATCCGATCTATTCCTACTCTTTTTTTTCTTTCTAAAATACCCCTCATACGTTCCACCGTTATTGCAAAATACCCCCGCAGTTATCTCCTGTTAAGTTAATCTGGATTAAATGTGAGTTAAATATCTACCACAGTTAAAAAAATTAAAATACCAATTTTGCTCTTAACTTAAGTGCAAATAAGAAAGGTTGGTGACGGTAGAGGGGTATATTGGAAAAGATCAAAAGTCGAAATACTTTTTTTGCTCCTGACTTTAAGGGCAAATAAGAAAGACAGTGATAATAGAAGGGTATATTTGAAAAGGGCAAAATAGTAATTTTACAGAGATAACAGAATAACTTAACAGATTTTAACTCTAAGAGTATATTAGAAATAGATTGGAACGTAAGAGGGGTATTTTCAATATTAGCCTTCTAAGAGGGGTAAATCGAAAAATCGAAAACTTTTCAGAAGTATATAAGCAATTGCCCCTAAAATTAATGTTGGTTCTTGTCAATGTATAGGTACATTCAAATCAGGACTAATTAATCTATCTCATTTCTACTTTGCGTAAATAACTATGTTTCTTTTGAATAATGTACGCGACAATTTACAAGCTCAAAATGGTGATTTTTATGTGTATTAATTTGATTTATGCACATCATGTCAAATAATCTCTGTTATCCTTTTTATGCATGACACAGTAATAACACTGCTTGTTTTTTTTTTTTTGGCCTTTTTGGATTATAAGGCTAATGGTCATAAGCTTTAACTAGGGGGAAAAAAAAAAAAAGAATGATAACCTGAGTTTACGGATTAGGACACGGAAGTAGATGTTTGACAGATCAAAATTCAGGATGAATCAAAGGTAAGAAAAAAAGATAAGAAAAGACCTCTCGATTCTTGCTTCATTTTTTTTGCTGACTCGGAGCATATTCGAGATTCTTCTTTTTCTTCAGCTCCTATTTACCATCCAATTTGAGATAGATCAAGACATGCAACCGCTCCATCAATTTGGATCCATCTCCGTCCCTAATATGGATTGATTGGAGTAGCAGTCCATTTGAATTTTTTACTTTTTTTTTTTCTTATTATGAAATTCAAATGTGTTTACACAGCACTAGTCAACAAAAGTCTAATCAATTTTGCTACCTTTTTTTAGTATTATATTTATAAATTTGATTCTAAGTAGACACACTCCGAATTTTAGGACCATATCATTCTAATCCTATAATTTTTAATCCAAAGATTATAAACAAATTAGTAAAAAGGCAGAAATACTATTAATAGTATTCCAGCACATCTCTCTCTCTCTCTCTCTCTCTCTCTCTCTCTCTCTCTCTATATATATATATATATTGGAGTGGGGCTACTATACTATTATGAGTAGTAGAGCCCTACTACTCATAAGTTGTTTTCGATGATAGAGCTTCCGAATCGACGATCCACTCCGTTAAATATGATCTAGAGTATTTAAAACTTCTAGAAAATAAATTTCGTAATTTTTCAAAATCATTATAAAGTCCATCAAATAGGCATAAAATGAACGGCCGAAATCGAACGATGTCCTAAAAATAGATGATTAGATCCTTCAATTTAAGATCGGAGTTATTGATCTTTATCTAGGTAGTGAATAGAATTTTCTATAAAAAATTCAATCTATTTCAATTCTTTTACACCGTTAAACTACCAAGTATCCCATATCGGCCGTTAAAAATTGTCAATTTTGTGAGTTTTTGATCGTAAGGTAAATGATTTGAAAAATTACGAAATTTATTTTCTAGAAGTTTTAAATACTCTAGATCATATTTAACGGAGTGGATCGTCGATTCGGAAGCTCTATCATCGAAAACAACTTATGAGTAGTAGGGCTCTACTACTCATAATAGTATAGTAGCCCTACTCTATATATTGCTGTGTTAATAGAGTTATTTTTTTATCATTAAGTCGTTCAATTTTTTTAGAAATGAATTTAGTTAAAAATATAAAGCAACTAAATTTCAAACGTGAAAATTTAGATATCAGCTATTAAGTCTTTTGTTATTTGCACTAAAAATAATCCATTTAGTTAAAGGTTTTGAGATAGAGCTTAATTAGTCGAGGTTTTTCAACAAGCACGCCTATCTTCCTTAATGAAAATCGAAGGAAACAAAAAATCGTACGCACATTAACAACTAATTAATACTCTTTTAGTTTAAATTTTTTGAAAAACAGAACATTGAGGATTAATTATGCAATTAGCTAGAGCTAGCCATAATTCTCAATTTGAAGACCATCAGATGATAGCTTCAAATAAAAAAGAAAAAAGAAACTCTTCTATTGAAGTGAAAATTTTCATGTTGGTTTTAATAAGTCGGCCGTTAAAATTATTGATTTTGAGCCATTTCGATCACTAGGCAAATGATATCGAAAAATCGCAAAATTTATTTTCTTAATACTTCAAATACTCTAGATCAAGTCTAACGGAGCCGATCGTCGATTCGAAAGTCCGAACATCGAAAATAAAGTGGAAGCACGGAGGCCTCCGTGCTTATGGAAGCATCCTAACCGCACTCTCTATATATATATATATATGCTTCCGATAGCATAACAGTCTACACTGTAATTAATTAAGAAGCTACTTTAATTTCTTTCTCTTTTTAGTGAGGTGCACTAAGCAAGTAAAGAAAAACAATAAATATTTTAAGCCTTAATCAACAAGGAAAACCCCAAAATAAGCAACAAAAAATAGAAGAAAACAAAGCGGATAAATAATTTCCCAGCAAGTAAGTTAATGAGTAATTACTAAGTAATTAATGAGTACTAAAAGGACATTAATTCAGTAAGCTTTTAGGATTAATTGCATGCGCCTGCACTTTTAAGAACCTTTTTCCCATTTCCCTTCTTTATGAGCTTTAATGTATGGTTGTAGTCTATGAGGATCTTATCCTCCAATTAAAGCACTCCAAGGCCCTTTGTTGAGCCCTTGGACCTTTGAACAACTTGTACCGACCGTTCCTAAAGCAAGTGGCAAAGGGCTTGGTGATTGATACTCGAGATTCGAGTTTGAATCCTAGTTTATTTATATTTTCAGCTAAATTTATTTCTTAACAAAATAAACAAACTGGAAAACTATTCTTGGGTCGTAGTGTTTTTTTTTTTTTTTTTTTTCGGGATTCAGTTGTCCCACACTTGTAGCCTAATTCATTTGTTCAATGAATGAAGCAGATAGCGCGCTACCTCATTCTCAAAAAAAAAAAAAAATAAATAAACAAAACGAATAGCGTGTTATCTATCTCTCTAAAAAAAAAAAAGAAAAAAAAAAAATCTTTGAGCAATTTGTGCTTCTTCTCCCCATTAAATGATACTTTTTGAGGACTTCAAGACAAAAGAGCTCTATTACAAGCCACACAAGGTCCCGTCATACATAAGGTGTAATTGTATATGTTGCATCACTTAAAATGTATGAATGTAGGCTTCGATTCGATTGGATCCGATATTAGCAGGAACTAGTTATTTTAGATAGGGAAAATTTTAAAAACCCTCTTTGTGATTTCAATTTTTTTTACTTTAGTACTCTGTAATTTAAAATGTATCAAGTTAGTACTCTGTGGTTTCTCGCTTTATCACTTTAGTACCCTGTTGTTTAAAGAGTATCAAAATAGTATCCTGTGGTTGTGCACTTTATCACTTTAGTACTCTGTGGTTTTAATTTTATATCAAGTTAGTACCATGTGATTTTTTAAACTACAAGGTACTAAAGTGATAAAGTGTGAAACCACAGGGTAGTAAAGTGATAAAGTTCAAAACCACATGGCACTAACTTGATACACTTTAAACCACAGGGTACTAAAGTGATAAAGTGAGAAACCACAGGGTACTAACTTGATACACTTTAAACCACATGGTACTAAAATGAAAAAATATGAAACCACAGAGGGGTTTTTTGAAGTTTTCCCTTTTAGATATAAGTATAAGTGTGGGTATTAATAAATACGAGAGTAATTTTTTGTTTGAATAAAATTAGAATATATGCTGGAACAAAATAAATAATGTTCGGATGGTTTTTGAAATTGGAAATTTGAAAATGCCCAAATTACCCTTCCCTCTTTAAATATAAAATCAACCCATTTTAAAAAAAAAAAATTTATTTGTAACATGTATAAATTTTTGAGTGTAATTTTTAATTTAAAAAGTAATGATTTAAAATTTTAAAACTTTCATATTTTAATAATTTATGACAATAATTATGAAATCTTATCTGTGTACGTATTTTAAATAATACTTTTAGCATATAATAATACGGTAAAAAGTCAGTTAATTAATTATCAAAATTTAACTATCATGTTAAAAAATATTGATATATTTTTCAGCAATTAATCTAAAACACATGCATTATTCTAGCAGATGAGGCTAATATACAATGCATTGTTTTAACAAAAAATCTACTATATATACCATCAAGCAAATTTATCAGTATAATATTTCCTCAATTATATAGCAGTAAAATAAATATAAATCATAGTCACAACTAAAATTTTCAACTGAATAGATAGATGTATACGTGAAACCAATCAAGCATAAAAACATAACATCAATACATGCATGTACCTCACAGTGTAGCAAACAACATAACATATTTCTCTCAACAAAAAGCCCAGATAAAGCATACTTACATCAATATAAAGAAAGTATAGACACTATTTACAATGTGTTTAAATACAAAATTTAAAAATCCAAACATTCAATATCTACTATTCCATAATTGCTCTATTATAGTACTGGCCGGTGGCCGGTAGACTCTCGCCACATCTTGAGTCATCTGTGTCGGCAATATTTGGCGGTTCCTCCTCGCCATCGTCAAGGAAGACTTGGTCTATCTCTTCATCAAAATATATATCATTTTCTTATTGTATTCGAATAAAATTATGTATTACATAATATGCCATAACAATCATGCACAGTACTTTATAAGAAAATGGTGTTGCGTCGTATAGAATCTTAAATTATTTTTCCAATATATCAAAAGTCTTCTCGATGTCATTTCTCAACTGAGCCTGCCGATAATTATAAAGATCTCGAGGGTTGTCCTCTGGGATAACCCGTTATGAGTGGGAACTGTAATTCCCACCTAGTAGTACAACAAAAACGGTATATAACCACATTTTTAAATACCGCGGTACAGATAAAAAAAAATGATGCTGGCTAAATTATCGATACTTTTTAAAAGTGTTGCTATATGTAGGGCCGCCTTAATGTTTGGCACCCACTCCACCAGCAACCTATGGCGGAGAGACACGTGGTGATCATAACCCTCTACGGTCCCTGCGACATCCTTGTGGTCGAGCTCCAGCTGCCGAAACCCTACCTCATCGGCTGTGGCGATAGAGCAGGAGAAGAGGAGATGATGATCAACTTTTCTTTTTTTTTTTCTTTCCTATTTGTAATCGGGTCGAGTGGGCTGGATAGGGTTGATTGAGTAGAGAAACTTTTTTTTTTTATTGGATTGGACTTTATATTTAGACCTTAGAAGATTTTTTTAAAAAAATTTAGTATAACTGGAACACTTACACAAAAGTATTCTAAAAATGTGTCACTATAATCTAATTCAGTTGTAATATAAATAGATTTATGTTTAGGTAGAAGAAGGGAGATAAAATCTTATCCCCTATCTTGTACCCAATCCTAACAAAGTGATAGAGTCTAGCTGGGTGCTTTTAGAAGCACATGCAGAATTCTTTGTGCTTCCAAATTATTTTCGATAATTAATAAAATTTTCAAAGCGAAAATCGACTTCATAGGACTTGATTTAGAGTATTTCCCGTATCTAAAAATTAACTTTTTAATTTTATGATATCGTTTATCTGACACTCATGCTCCCGTGCATAACAAAGATCAAGTAAACCATGTCAATTAAACAGCTCAAGAGTGGTCTTAACATGCACCCGGCTCACTCACCAACTGTCCTTAGAGCAAGTGGTAAAGGATTTAGTGATTGATATTCGAGACCTATGTTCGAATCCTAGTTGATTCACATTTCTAGCTAAGTTTATTTCTAAATAAACCTATCTCTAAAAAAAAAAAAAAAAAAAAAAAAAACAAAAAATAAAAAACACACCCGGCTCCCTCACATGCATAGTGATACTAAAAAATCGCTAATATAAACATCAAATTCACGACTAGTAAAATCGAATCAAGTTTGGTTGACTTACATCGCCTCCAGAAAAAAAAAAAAAAAAAATCGACCTAACAACTATAACTTTCACCGACCGTCCTAGAGGGCTTGGCGGTTGGTATCCGAGATTCAAGTTCAAATCCTAGTTAATTCATATTTCTAAATAAAATAAATGAAACGGATATCGTGTTATCAATCTCTCTCTCTCAAAAAAAAAAAAAAAAAAAAAAAAAAAAAAAAAAAAAAAAAAAAGAAAACTATAACTTTCGCTCTAGCAACTTTCCAAGCAATTAATGTTCCTAGCTTCCAACAACTGTGTCATCGATCACTGGGATGTGGTACACCACTTCATAGGAAAGCAACCACTACTAATAAACCTAGCTTCCACGTGACATTGTAGCTACTCAATCTTTGATAAACCAACCATCCAATGTGTGCTTGCTGACCTCATGAAGTAATGCTTCACCTACAAAAATGTGATCTACCTATATATCTAGCCTAGCTCTTTCTTCTAATATGATAACTCTTGGAAGGTTCCGGATTTTTTTTGCTTTTTTTCTGCAGCATATAATATCTCAAAACCTGTATACGGCCAGGATTAGCTTTCATTTTTGTCTCATGCTACATTGGGTCCACATTTTTTAGCTAACATTTAATACCGTTGATTTTTGTTTTGCATGGCAAAGAGCCGTGGTTGGTATTCGAGATTCAGTTAATTCTAGTTGATTCACATTTTAGCTAAGTTTATTTCTTAACGAAATAAACGGCTATGAATGGCTATCTTTCTCTCAAAAAAAAAAAATTAATAGAGAATTTGATAATTAATCTCCAAAGATTTCACTGCATTGACCAACTAGATCATCACCTATCATATTTAGTATTTTCTTACTTTTCTTTTGGACTTCAAGAGCATCTATTCATCTATCAACATTCTCTTGTCTCCATTGCTTAATGTAGAGAAGTCCATGATTCCTACCGCACAGCTGGTATATATATATTACCTTCTTTTACAAGAGTACCAACTATTCGCAAATTAATCACATAAAATAGAGAGTTGGTGCTCAAATTTTAACTTATTGCAGTTTTTGTTTCAAGCTTTATAAATTCCTGTAATCAAGTCCCGCAACCCAATTTAATCAGCTAAATAATGATGCATTACTAATGTGAAAGTAATATGTTTAGCAAAATTATATATAATTGATGATGCGACAATAATTTTAAAATGCTATATTATTTTTATATCAGCGACTCATTAATATTTAGTCCGGGGATAGAATTAGTCATGTATAGACCTAAAGGGGCCATGGCCCCGCCCTCAACTTTTCAATATTCACTTTATAGTCCTTTGGTAGCTTATAAATTTTTAATTAATTTTTAAAATATATAGGCCTATCTTGTAAAAAGTTTTTAGTGCTAGTATAGAGCGCTCGCTCTCTCTTCTTACGTGTTTTATAGATGAAAAATATACTAAGAACCTCTTAATTATAGTGCATTTTGAAATAAGCCCTTTCAACTTTAAATATTTTATTTATATATTTTTAAATGTCTATTTATTTTTGATGAGCTAATTTATTTAACTAAATAAAATAGTATGCTAAATTTAATAGTTCGGCTAGATATTAGTGATTGGTTGTTATTATTTTATTAACAAAAATTTTAAAAATTAAATTCTAACTAAATTACTATTAGATTTAATAAAATTCTTAAGCTATTTGAATGGAATAATGCAAATAAAATAATTACAAGTTAAGCGAGTGTAAATTAAAGAAATAAATTTAACATTTTCTAACATTAATTATCTAAGCACTAAATTTTTTTTATTAAAAATTTGAGTAGTTAAAATCTTATTTATTTGCTAATATTTTTATTTGTACATATTTTGACCCCCTCGTGATTGAATCCTAGCTCTGTCCCTAGTTTAGTCAGCTAAATTGAATTGTAGAATTTTTTTTTTTTTGAGAGAGAGAGATAGCATGCTACCCGCTTCGTTTATTTCATTTAGAAATAAATTTAGCTAGAAATGTGAATCGGTGATTCGAACTAGGGTCTCGAATATCAACTACCAAGCTCTTTTTGCCACTTGTTCTAGGGACGGTCGGTTAAAATTGAATTGTAGGAGCTAAAAATTATAAGGAAGTAAAATTTGAGAATCCAGCTGGTGCACTAAATTCTTCTATGGAAAGAAAGGTGTGCGCGAGAGGCTACAAAAACTCGGCAATAATTCACAAAAAGAAAAAGAAAGAAAGAAAGAAAGAAACCTAGAAAAATTATGACGAGACCAAGAACCCTCCCTTGCTCTCAAGTTTTGAGCCGAGGAAAATGGACGGGGGAGGAAGATCGTATTCTAGCGTCCTACGTCGAAGCCAACGGTGTAAAGAACTGGGCAAAACTTCCCATGAAAGCTGGTGCATGCATGCAAAAGCCACGAAGCTTAACTTATTATTACAGCCAAAATTTTGCTTCTTTTTCTTCTTTTGTTTAGTATTATTGTATGAAAATTAACATGATTTTTTCTTTCTTTTTTTCTTTTTTTCTGGGTGTTATAATTAGGGCTTAATCGCTGTGGGAAGAGCTGCAGGCTCCGTTGGTTGAACTATCTCAGGCCCAACATCAAGCACGGGAACATCACCCAAGATGAGGAGGATCTCATTATCAGACTCCACAAGCTTCTGGGAAACAGGTTAATATATATATATATATATATATATATATATATATATATTTATGATCAAGTACTCTTTAATTTATACGTGCTCGATCATAGTTCAGAACTATAAGTTAATTGCACCGTGGGTCGTCCTTGTTATTTTATGAACTCTCAAATATTACTCATCCCTTTGTTGTCTCAGTTACTAATCCTGTACTTATTCCTTAACTACGTACGTACTATGATCTCATACTACAAAAATCACAGAGATAAGTTGGTGGTTAATTGTTATTGGTTGTATTTAACAAGAGTACTGTGGAATTATAAGATAAATAAATTTTTTTTAGGAGATCTTTATCCGGTTTGATATATATCTTTAGTTAATTAATAGCAACTTAATTAGATAGATTTAGGAGAAAAAAAAAGAAGAAGAAATACTGTATGTATCGAAAGTAATATATATATCGATCGACTTAATTATTCTAGTAAACTTATTCAATTTCAATAACCATTCCAGATTTCTATGTCTAGACCTATTTGAGATATATAGCAGTGAAGTACTGTAAGATTTATAAGTTAATTGAAGCAGTTTTTGATTCTTTGAATAATTGAGAAACAAAGCTAAAGTACTAACAAAAGGGATGTTTAATTTGCACAAATTAAGATTAAGGATCAAACCGAAACTACAAAAAAAAAAAAGGAAAAAAAAAGAAGCTTGGTATAGCTTGGTGTAGTTATATAATTGGGGCAATTGCTTATATACCCCTGAAAAGTTTCCAACTTTTCGATTTACCCCTCTTAGAAGGTTAATATTGAAAATACCCTTTTTACGTTCCAACCTATTTCTGATATACCCATAGAGTTAAAATCTGTTAATTAATTCTATTATCTCTGTAAAATTACTATTTTGCCCTTTCAAATATATCCTCCTACCATCACAGTCTTTCTTATTTGCCCTTAAAGTCAGGGGTATAAAAAGTATTTTGACTTTTAGACTTTTTCAATATACCCCTCTACCGTCACCAATATTTCTTATTTGCCTTTAAGTTAAGGATAAAATTGGTATTTTAATTTTTTTTAACTGTGGTAAATATTTAACTCACGTTTAACCCAAGTTAACTTAACAGGAGATAACTGCGGGAGTATTTTGCAATAACGGTGGAACATATGAGGGGTATTTTAAAAAGAAAAAAAAAGTAGGGACAAATCGGATATTTTCAAACGTATGAAGGGTATATAGGCAATTATCCCTATATAATTTACGTAAGGTTAGTCAAGTTTAGACGAATATTTTATCAAAATCGATTTGAGCTTGTTTACAAATACATTCAAGGTGGTCTTTGATAGCGGGAAGGATACCGGGACGGACAGACAACGAGATTAAGAATTACTGGAACACATTCCTTAAGAGAAAAGTGCACCGAGCCAACTCAAACCTAATCGACAAGCCCGTCTCGACCGTGTCAAGCCCATCCCAAGGGACAATAAAGAAGATGAAACCGGTTCGCGTCGATCCAAAACCTAATGCACAGGGACAACTGTGGGGGACTTCAACTGGAGGAGAATGCAGTGGCAGTACTGATCAGTGGTTGTTGCAACAATGGTGTAATCCCCTGATCATGTCAAATGATGAGAGGGTGGATGAGTGGATAGTTGGAGAAGAGGGCAAATTATTCTTTTCATGGGAAGACCTTTTGCTTGATGAGAATGCTAATTCTTGAATTAGCTGAATTAATGCGCAAATGACTGTAATTAATTAATTAATGTATTAAGTATATGTGAATAACTCAACCCTTCTGTTATGAAGGTACTTCACTATTTATTTTCTGCAAATTCTCAAATAATTGGTATGATCACTGCAGGTAGAGGTTAATTATTTAGTTAAACATGCAAGGTGATTTTTGAATTGAGTTATTCAAGAATTACAAGTTCTTTTTTTTTTTTTTAATTAAAGGAGCAATTTCAAATGCACTCCTCAAAATTTAAAAAATTATAGACGTTCCTTAATTTAAAGTTCTGAATATATATCAATGTTACCTGAATAAATCGACAAATTATATCTTAAATGCTCTTTCCCCTACTTATTCTTAATTACAATAGTTAACTAGCATATAATTTGTAACATTTGATTTAATTTATTTTGCAGAGATAAATTAAAATAGCATAAACAAAAGTAATCAGAGTAAATTATAGAAATACAAGCTTGATAAACGTATAATAACATAAATCAGAGTTAAAATAGAGAACTATTAAAATATATCTAAAATAATGTAAAAAATTTGAAAAGTAAATACAGTAAACTAGAATATACAAATATGAAATAGGCACATAGTACTATAAATTGAAACTAGAATAAAGAACTATATATCGAACTACATCTAAAATTTTATAAAAGGTTAATTGCCTATGCACACCTATAAAGTTTTTGACTTTTAGATTCATCTTTCATAGAAGTCATGGCGAACTATATCTAAATCTAAAATAATATAAAGGATGATTACCTTTGTATAAAGTTTCTAACTTTTATATTTTACCCATCCTAGAAGTCCATGTTGAAAAAGACATTTCTAACCTTCCAAGCTCTTTTTTTTTTTTTTTTTAAGAATAGCCGTTATCTCTGCGAAAGGATTATTTTGCCTATTCGATTATTTCATTCTACTATCACTTCTTTTTTTTTATTTGTCCTTCAATAATGACCTAGTTTTCTTATTTGCATTCTAATTAATAATCATCTCCTTCCTTGAACCTATATGTTGGGAATTCGGTACTTGCGTCGGTATCGGATCTTATGAATTCCCAACCCACTCCGATACCATCTGCTGTGAATTCAGTACCGATTGTTGAGATTCCGCAACAAAAGTGTTGAATCGAATTTTTACCATAAATCAGTCTCCTCCTCAGCAGAAGCTGATATAATCATAAAGAGAAAAAATATATGGATAAAATAAGATTCATTAAAGAAAAAAATTACACCGATTTTTTTTTCGCAAAAGAATAATTACAATCCAAACTCTCTTTCTGAATCTCCTCGTACCCCTACCTCGTCTTCTATAACACCAAAAGAAAATTTTTCTCGTTGGTACGTACATCCGTGCACTAGGTGCGTCAAATCATTAACTCTCTATCTCTCTCTCTTTTTCTTGGTACAGCACACCACAAGGCTTTAATTGCCTGCTACCCGGAAGTACCAAAACTAGCCTTAATTAACTAGCCGTATCCTTTCAAGACCACTATGCTAGCTAATTAGTCCCTATGCATTAAATATAATGCTCAATTAAGAATGTACTTATTCTAATGTATTTTAGATTTCAACTTTAATTAATATTTAAATTTATTTTAATTAATATTTAATAGATTTAAATATTAATTCTAATTTAATTAGATTTATCTTCTAATTAATATTTAAATTTTAATTTATCTCCAGCAGATTTAAATATTAATTCTTATCTAAATAGGATTCAACTACAAATTTAATCAAATCCTAACACTCTATATATAAAAGTATAACCATCATTGAAGAATATCAAGCTCTCTTCTCCTCCCACTTGCTTCACTCTATCTGTGTGCCTCTCAACATGCATGCCTCACTCTACAAAAATTTTTTTGATAGAGATATGAAATATTTCGTAAATTTTTAAGAGCTAGGGAAATTATTATTCATATTATAAAAATCAAAAATAAATTTAAAGACAGGTATGCAATTCTTCCTTCTGTAATTAAACAAACAAACAAAATAAAAATATACTAAGTAACATAAAATAGACTAATAGAGGCATACTAAACTAGTAAATGTATATAAAGACATATTAAAATAAAACTAAACTATATTAATACTAATAATAAATGCATAGCATCTCGATCATTACATGTATAAATGGGCAATTGTGATGATTTTACTAAATATATTTAAGGGGCAATTTTGATGTTGACAATTAACTTTTTTTAGGGAATTTTTATATAATTAGGAATAAGGAAGGACATTACAAAATTTCATTTATGTGTTATAAGAGACACAGCCACATGCATTGCTCTCCACTACTATAACAAAAGTTGAAATTTAAACATTCGCTTATGTAGATCAGTCAAACTTTTCAAAATAGCCCGCGAGTTCCTAGTGTGGTAACGGGCTTGATGATCGGTACCTAAGATTCTTAATTTAAAGGCGAGTTACAATATTATATTTACAACTAAATTTATTTTTTTAAAAAATTAATAAAATAAATAGCATGTTATCTTTTTCACTCAAAACTAGAAAGTAAAACTTTTTTCACAACAACAAAAGCTTTTGATTTTTTCCCCTAGCTAATAAAACATAAGCCCATTGAACCAAAAATTTTAGTAAATTAAAGTTTGACTACCAAAGTGTCATGCTCCTCATAACTTGTAGACCAAAAATGTAATTTATTCTTAGTACTATTAGGTAAAAGCATACAGAACTTATCTACACTATAAATCAATCAAATAGAAGGATTGGATAGTAAAATTAAAATTTTAATAAAGTGGATAGCCAATTTAAAATAGTTCATAGTTCAAATAATGTGTTAGGTGACGTTCCACATGACATAGGCGGAGTACGAACAAGGTGAGACAAAATTTAAGTTATATATGGGAAGCATTAGGTGTCACGCCCTATCAGTAGCAGCAGGTTTCTCAATCTGAGTCGTGTATCCATGGCCACTTGGCGCCCACCGGGACCGGTTGCCATGGATACACGACCCAGGTTGAGAAACCTGCTGCTACTGATGGGATGTGATAGATAAGAATCCATATATGAAATCTGTTTCTGGTTAGAACCTCTTATATTGTATGGTTGCGACGCCTTGAACGTATAGGAGAAACTCTATCCGTTCGGCTGTCTGTCGGCGCCACTACAACAGAATTAGATTATAGGAACACATGTTTAGGATACTTTTGAGTAAGTGTCTCATTTATACTAAAACTTAACAAAACATCTACTAATGCCTATATATAAAGCCCAATCCAACTAAAAATAAAAGATTACTCTACTCAACCCACCACACCCAGTCCATTTGACCCGATTACAAACAAAAGGGAAAAAAAAAAAGAAAAAGAAAAATAAATTACCATCTACTATTCTCTCTTCACTTAATCTACTGAAATTCTAGATGAAGAGTCTTTCCTGTCGTTCTCCTCCGCCACTGCAGCCAACGAGATAGAGTTTCGGCGGTTGCTAAATGCTTAAATAAGTGTTGGTAAATTAGCAACACTTTTTTATGTTATAGCGACACTCTTTAATTGTCACTATATACCTAGCGACTCCACATATAGCAACGCTTTTTAAAAGTGTCGGTAATTTTAGCTAGCAGCACTTTTTTGACATGCAGCTACACTTAAAAGTGTCGCTATAGACCGTTTTTGTTAAATTCGACCAAATAGGCAGATCTCGGGCGTGACATTAGGGATGTCAATGAGTACGAATATTCAAAATTTTATTGAAATCTGAATTTGAACGAGATGGATATACTCGATGCAAAACGGATATGATTTTGGATATGGGTATAGAAAATAAAATTCCGACGGATTTGGATTTGGTTATCGATTTTATCACCTGAATTGGTTTTACATTATATAATAATATATATAATATATATGAACGTTTGATATTACACTTGGACTTATATTTTAAAATTTTAGATTTTAATATAATATATTTTGTAATGTAATAATAAAGAGAAATAATTATTTCAGATTTAGATTTGATTTCGAATTTGATGTCGAGATTTTGGTCAAGTTCAAGTTTGAATATAAATTTTCAAAATCCATTCGAATTTGAATTTGATTCGAATTTTAAAAGACTCGCTCCTAACCTGACACGTTTACATCCCTAGGGAGACAAAAACAGATGGAGATAGCAAAGGAAGGAACAAAAAAACAAAAATTGCATAAAAGCACGTCTTTCTCAGTGTAAAAGGGCCTGGAGCAGCCATAAAGCACAAAAATCAAACAACCAACGGTGCCTCGAAAGGACGTTTAAAACTTTTCTCTTTAGATGCTGACATATAATTAGTAACATACAAAAATAATAAGATTAATTGCAAACAGCTCTATGTAAGCAAAGCAAATTAAAAATATATTTCTATAAAGTTTTTTTTTTTATTATTAACTTGGCAAAAATTTTACTGTTTTCAAATATTTCCCTATTTTTGAAATCCGTTAAAATAATTTAATTAACCGTATAAAAAATACTTAAGTTTGATTAGTGAATGAGGTATATTGATATTTTTACCTCTCTTATATTATACTTTATTATCTAATTCAAAATTCTAACAATGAGAACTCTTTTTCTTCTTTTCTCTCTCTCCTTCATCCTAGTTTTCAATCTGTAACTAGAATTTTTCTATCCCCATTCATCTAAGATGCGTGTTGTTTCACCAATGTCGAGTGCATGTATGTCGCTTTTCCCATCAATTTTGTCTATATTTTTTTTTATTTTGAACAAAAGAAAAGTTTTAAGAGAAAATTAAGGAGCGAAAGAAAAACTTGCAACAATGGTGGATTTGGTTGAGATGTAAAGAGAAGGAAGATGAGAAAGAAGATAACCATTAAAAAAATTTTAGGAGAACATTTACGAACAATTATAACAACTAGGCTTTTATAGGAATAATATTTGTGAGGATAAAATTGACATTTCACTTATCTGCTATTAAAAAATAAATAGCTTCTCAAACTAACAAATCAAAAAATAAATATAAATAATATCATTAGACTTTCATAAGAATAATAATAAAAAATTTAATTTTATAAAAGTATATCTATAATTTGTCATACTTATAAAGAGCTGTACGCAATTAATGCAAACTATAACAATAATAATATAAAAAGTCCAAAGTAACGCTCTCCACATAATTCTTTAGCGGAGATTCTTTTTAGTTTGAGATGGTATGGAGTGCTTTGAAAGGTGGTTGGGAGATGGATGGATCGATCCTACGATTGCGAATCGAGCTAATTAAGTTGTGTGGCACCTCGCCCTCCACCGTGTCCACAACGTACGGCTTTGGTTCTTCCATCGCCCTGGATTTGTCAACCACATTAAAAAAAAAAAAAAAAAAAAAAAAAAAAAAAAAGCTCAGAGATTCTAATTACGTACAAATCATTCTCCAGGGTTGTTAGGAGATGGGACAACCGACTGATTGAGTTGACGGTTTGTTTGGTTGACGTAAAATTATACAAAATACTTTTTTATAAAAATTTATATTTTATAGTGCTTGATTTTTTTTCTGTTAAAAAATAATAAAAAACAAAAATTTTAATTTTTCCCTTATAAATCTATAGAAACACGTATATTTACATTGTATCATACAAAAAAAAAGAACTTTTTTTATGCAAAAGATAATAATTTTGTTCATTTTTATATATGCTGAACCAAACGCGTGCTAGGTCGTATGGTGCTTTAATTGCCCTCCGCCGTGTCAGCAACACTTTTTTCCATTCGAGAGGGATGTCGCATCCCTCGACCACAACTTTTTTGGACAAAAGTGTATGTAAACACCAGTTATAAATCATTGTGAGAAAGACCATTAATGCCACCAGTATAATAATTTATTAGTATAAATCTTATGCCTCATTAAAACAAAAGTTATCATTCTCTCAGGATTCTCATCAACTTTTTTTTTTTATTAATACTAAAAACCAACAAAGAGTTTAATTATAAATCTCCCAATGTACCGACTATAATTTGAGAGTTCCTAAAAACAAATGTGACGCTCTATGACGCCCCAACTTTTCAATGGGTCACCCATCTTAGGACTACTCCTATTCTAGCACGTTTAATTCTCTTAACCTCTTGGGCCGGCCACCACCCAAAATGCCAGGCGATGTGTGACTCGTCTCGCTAGCCCGTCATCCAGTCCATGGCTCAGCCGAGACTCATCTCACACTTCCGGCTGGTAATTGGCTCTGACACCAACTATGACGCCCCAACTTCCCAAGGGGTCACCCATCCTAGGACTACTCCTATCCTAGCACGCTTAAAACTCTCTTAACCTCTTAGGCCTGCCACCACCAAAAATGCTTAAGCCGGGTTAAGAGTTTAGCCCTATTATATCTCATATATAGGACTATCTGGGGTCTCACACGCTCTCTCCATTGCCCTTGCCACGTGTCATGCTCCCCTCTTCCCCTTTTCTCTCTCCTCTCTATCTTCCTTCTCTCTCCCTTCACGAATATTCTCTCTCCCCCTCTAGGTACGTGGCCCTCTCTAGGGCTGGCAAATGAGTGAGTCGGCTCGCGTTCGACTTGATATTTGACTCGCTCGAGCTCGACTCGAAATTAAATGAGCCGAGCTTGAACAAAAAAAAAAGGCTCGCAATTTATTTCAAGCCGAGCTTGAGTATTACTCGGCTCGTTCGAATTAGGCTCGAAAAACTCGAATATATATATATATATATATATATATATATATATATATATATATATATATATATATATATATATATATATATATATATAGTCCGGCTATGGTGCTTGTAAAAGCACCAAGCACTTGGTGCTTGTGAAGTTTTTACCGTTAGATTTACACCTTAGATTATTTTCATCCGTTCGATTATACTATTCAACCAACCACCCATTTAACCCAAGGGGGCCCACATCATCCTAACCGCACATCTATTAATCCAAGGGCTAAAAACTTACAACCACCAATGACTTGTACTTTTAAAAGCATAGGAGCTCAATTCTATATATATATATATATATAGTTGAGCTAGAATGTTATCGATAGCAAACGGGCTCCGTTGCCACCGATTTATTTTCGATGATGGTGTGACACCCCAATAGTCCCACATCGGATGGGAATGACATTGCCATTGGGTTTATAAGAGACTTAGACACTAGTAATAATAACTGGACTTAAGCATTTTGGGCCGATGGTTGGACCCAATGAGTTATTGTTGCTAGTGGGCTGGATCGTTACATTTGGTATCAGAGCCGGTTCACCAGCTGGATATGTGTGGCGAGTCTCAGCTGAACCAGGGTCTGGATGACGGGCTAGCGAGAAAGGTCTCACATCGCCTGGTGATCTTGGGCTGTGTGTGTGATTGAACTGACGAGAACGTCAGGACCTTAACGGGGGGAGTCTGTGACACCCCAATAGTCCCACATCGGATGGGAATGACATTGTCGTTGGGTTTATAAGAGATTTAGACACTAGTAATAATAACTGGAATTAAGCATTTTGGGCCGGTGGTTGGGCCCAACGAGTTATTGTTACTAGTGGGCTGGGTCGTTACAGATAGAGCCTTCAAATCTACTATCGGCACCGTTGAACATGATCTATATCACTCGAAATGTTTAGAAATCAAATTTCATTCATTTTCAATATTATTTTTTTATCCATCGAGTGGACACAAAAATGAACGGTTGAAAATGAATATTCTTTAAAAATTGATGATAGGAATCTTGTAATCAAGATCAAGTGTATATATCTTGTTTTAAATAGTTTAAAGGATTTTCTAACAAAAATTCAATTGATTTGGATATCTTTACACCGTTAAACGAGAAAACGCATCATATCGACCATTAAAATTACAAATTTTGAAACCCTTTGATCATTAGGAAAATGATGTCAAAAAGATTTAAAATTTTATTTCTAAACACTTTAAGTTGTATAGATCATGTTCAACGGTGTCGATCGTCGATTTGGAGACTCCATCATCGAAAACAAATGGGTGGCAAAAGAGCTCGTTTGCTATCGATAGTATTCTAGCTCAACTCTATATATATATATATATATATAGTAGAGCTACTATGTTATCGAAATTATAGAGAATCTGGTGCTTTCGATTTTTTGATTCTTAGATCCACCATTTTAATCATTTTTTATCTTTAAATTAATACTATTATTATTTTGTTGGGACCACTCAATCCTAGGGATATTATTTAATCCTAAGGGGAACCGCAATCATCCCTAGGGATGTCAACGGGTCGGGTTTGGGTCGGGTTTTCAAAAACCCGAACCCGAATCCGAACCCGAAGTTAATACCCGAACCCGAACCCGAACCCGAACCCGACGGGTTTTAAAAATTCATACCCATATCCGGACCCGACCAAAAACCCGAAACCCGAACCCGAACCCGAAAATCCGAACCCGAAAACCCAAACCCAAAATAATAAATTTTTTTACCATATTTAAAAATATATTATAGTAAAATCAAAATTTCAAAACACAATAAAATACAATCAAAATACATTCATGTTATATAAATAAACATAATTAAATATTTTACTATAATATTTTATATCTTACATAAATAAATAAATAATATATATATAATTTTTTCTGTTCGGTTCGGGTTCGGTTCGGGTATACACAAAATCCATACCCGTACCCATATCCGTCGGTTTTTATTTTTTATACCCATATCCAAATCCATATCCATTTAGCTCGGGTATACCCGCCTGTTCGGTTCGGGTTCGGGTAATTTTTCGGGTATCCATACCCATTGACATCCCTAATCATCCCAACCATACATTTCTTAATCAAAATATCAAAAATTCGAAAATATCAAATCCTCTATATTTTCGATAGCATAGTAGTTCTACACTATATATATACATATATATATGTACATATATATATATATATATATATATATATATATATATATATATATATATATATATATATATATATATATATATATATATATATATATATATATATATATATATATATACACATATATATATATACACATATATATATATATATATATATATATATATATATATATATATATATATATATATATATATATATATACATATATATATAGTCAAATTTGTATGCTATCAATAAGACGACGAACTTGGTGATAGTAAGTTTTCTACCCTTGGATTAACCCCTTTGATTAATTTTACCCGTTAGATTATACTATTCAACCAACCACCCACTCAACCCTGTGAGGCCCACATCATCCTAAGAAGACATCTTTTAATCCAAGGGTAGAAAACTTACTAAAGACAAGTCATTGGTGCTATTAATAGTATTCCAAATTTAGTTCTCTCTCTCTCTCTCTCTCTCTCTCTCTCTCTCTCTCTCTCTCTCTCTATATATATATATATATATATATATATATATATATATATATAAAAGCACGTATATTTAAATTTGGCTACGTACCCATTTTTTGGAGGGTAAATTAGCGCCAATTTTATTAGCACTCATTTTCCGCTTTTTGTACGTAAAATTTTAAATATAAGAATAAGAATAGAAATAAAAATCGTAATGAATATGTAATTTTTCTATAACAGTTTGAAAATCCTAAAAAATATATTCTATTCTATAAAATATTAATTTCTATATATATTTTCTAATTTCAAAATATCTTTTCTTTTTAAGATAACATATTTTATTTTTCTATTTAAAATTTCAGTTTTCTATAGTAGATTACGGGTGTGAAAATCCTATAATAAAAGATATATTTTCCTATTTAGTTTTAAAATATCTGTTTTAGATATTTTGGAAATCCTATAAAAAATTCTTTTTTATATATATTTTCAAATTTCAAAATATCTTTTCTTTTCAAGATAACAGATTTAATTTTTCTATTTAATTTCAAAATATTTTTTCAAAATATTTTTTTGTAATGATTTTATTTTTCTATAATTCCAAAATATTTTTTCTTTTCTATATATATTTCCGAATTTCAAAATATATTTTCTTTTTAAGATAACTTATTTAATTTTTCTATTTAATTTCAAAATATTTTTTCTTTTTTACATTAATAAAAAAAATATTGATACTTATCTATAACTTCAATTCTACGAACCGTTATAACTAATTAGTTAAAAATATTGAAACTAAAATTGAACTATTATGTTCAATCTTTTAAAAAGTTTCATTTTTATCCATTTATTTTACATTAAAATTTAAATACGAGTTTAAATTATGAATTAAATTAAATTTTTTGATTTTTAATATCAAATTTATCCATCTATTTTATATTAAAATTTAAATTTGGTATTGTAGATATTTTTTAATAAAATGTAACATATAAATTTAGAAAATATTTTATTTTAAATTTTTGATTAAATATGATTTACAAATGTTTATTGATTTAAAACAAATTTAAAAAATTGTTACGTGCAGTTGTACGTACACTCAACTAGTATATATTATTATTCTTTTTGTTAAGAATTAATTAAAATGTTACGTGCATTGTAATGACACTCAAATTTAATATATATTATTTTTCTATCCCTTAGGTATTATTTGTTAAGAATTAATTATTCTTTTTAACATTCTTATTATTATTTCTACTTAATTATTTATTTGAGAACATTATATTTACATTAAAATAAATATTGGTAGTTTATATTAAATATAAAATTTTATATTCTTTTGAATATCTATTCATTATAAACGCGAATTATTTTACTAGTATACATAGTGTGCGTACAATATTTTTCTTTTGAGAAATAACTTCATAAATTATTTTTTAAATCTTTTGAGATTTCTTTAGAATTTTTAATTTTGTAGATTAAATAATCTTAGCTAATTAAGTTAAAACTTCCATTAAATCATTTGATAATTCGATTAAATTTAACAGCAATAACTATCCTATAGTGATTAGAAATTATTAATTTTATATGTTTCAGCTAATAAAATATGATTTAAAAACAAAAAAAATAAAAATAAAGTTGAACTACTTTAATTACAATGGGCCATAGACGAGTTCGATCCGTGCACAAGTAGAAACAAATTAAGTTTGACTCGTAGCCCTTTCACCGCATCAAAGTGGGGCCCACAACAGGACACGTGTTTTGTTTTTCGAGTGTATTTTAATTATTTTCGGAGAAATTATCGTTACGTCTTATTCGTCGTATCTTATTTTTATGGCCAAACTAATTCAGTATACTAAATACTTTGGCCAATTTGTATAAAGTATAAAAAATTCACAAGTTTTGAAGCTTTGCAAAATTATGTCGTATTTTTTGATTTTACAGATTTGAATTTTCAGCAAATTGAATAAAATATTTTTTTTTTCTTTTCTTTTTTTTTTCTCATTTTTTTTTTCCTCTTAAGAGGCAACGAAGGTGGAGATAGAGGCAGAGGCGGCCCGCCCCCGCGCACTCTCGCCCTCGACCGCACCTGTACCCTCTTCCCTTCTCGCCTCCGACCCTGCCGATGCCGTATCGCTATCTTTTCTTTTCTCTACGACCCTCTTCATCGCCTCCGCAGCCCTCCGCGATAGTAACGAAAACGGCAACTCATTTTTTTCCTTCGCCTTCGCTTTCCATCTCTACCAAAGCAGATTTTGCACCTACCAAACTCACTTATGGGAACCCGCCGTCTACACCACCGCCGCCGACGATAAAGAGGAAGCGCTTCTCGACGCCAAGATACCAGGAAGGGAGGGGACCCGCGGCCCACCCACCTACTCCAAAGGATGGCGGCGAGCGCGGTCTCAGCGATGTCGAAGGCAAGGAGGGCAAGAACTGCATGGGAGCATCTTTTGATTAGCATTTTTGTTTGTTTAAAATATAAAAAAAAAATAACTAAAGGCCAAAAATTAGATAATAAAAAAGAAACAGAGAAAAAGTAAGAAAAAGGTGAAGTTGCACTATTAAGATAAAATTGCACTATTTTAAAAGAATATTACACTATTATGAACGTAAGTTATACTATTTGAGATATAAACTGTACCATTTAAAATGAAAGTTACACTCTTTAAACAAAAATTATACTGTTTAGAAGATATTTCTACTATTTTTTTATCTTAGGCTAAATTATAGAAAATCCCCCTTTCAAAATCCGATTTTTCACTTTACTCCCTGTCATTTAAAAACATACACTGTCTTTTTGTAAAATAAAAAATATTTACTCCACCCCTTATCGTTAGTGATCCATTAGGGTTCCGTTATAAAATATTTTGATACAAAAAATACCCTCCTGCGCTTTCTATTGTTGCTTTATCTTTCTCCGCCTCGCCGCCTCGCCTTCCTCCACTGCCTCGTCTTCGCCCATATCTTCGTTCGCACCCACAAACACCCCCTCGTCCTCTCCCGGTGCCTCGCCTTCGCCCTTGTTGCCCTTGCCCACTTGTCCATCCACACCCATCTCGATTTCCTCTCTATTGCTGCCGAAATCGAGAGGCGACGAGGGAACAGGAGGAGAAGGGAAGCAGGTGGGGGAAGAAAATGGAGAGAAACCACAGTTGATCGAGACGCGAACCGCAGCCGATCAAGGCGACGGATGAGCAAGATGAGAAAGAAAACGAAAATGACGGAGGGCAAAATAATCATTTTGTCATCACAGTTCACACCGTACCCTCTGTGAACAATTTTTATTTTACAAGGGGGTAAAGTGTATGTTTTTAAATGACAAGAAAAAAAATTGAAAAATCGGGTTTTAACATGAGGATTTTATCTAATTTAGTCTTTATCTTACTGTACTGTTTGAGATGTAAATTGCGTCCTTTAAGATGAAAGCTGTAATTTTTAAACGAAAGTTGCACTCACTACAAAAAATCTTGCATTTAAGGACACTTTAAATGATATTTATCGACGCTTTAAAGCGTCGGCAAAAATAATCCCGACGCTTGTAAAAGCGTCGTGTAAAGAGTCGTTAAATAAACATATCGGGATAAATATACCGACGTTTTAATATAGCGTCGGAAGATTTATATAAATATTTGATAAAAATATGTTTATTGGCGACGCTTAATCTAGTGTCGGCAAATGCTAAATATTAAAGACGCTAGAAGAAAGCGTCGTTTAAAAAGCGTCGTCTAAAATATATTTTGTTGTAGTGACTATTTGAAAAATATTTACACTATTTTTTTTTTAAAGGATGCAGTTTACATCTCAAATAGTGTAACAAGAGCAGAAATAGTGTAAATATTTTTCAAATAGTGCAACTTTTATCTTAAACGGTGCAGTTTATATTTTAAAGAGTGCAACTTATGTTCATAATAGTGTAACGTTCTTTTAAAATAGTGCAATTTAATCTTAACAGTGCAATTTCATCTTTTTTATCATTTTTCTTTAGTTTTCTTTATTATTCTCTAACTTTGGCCTTTAGTTATTTTTTTTTTTAATTTAAACAAACAAAAGTGTTAATCCAGAGATAGTTCTGTGCACCCCTCGCCCTCTTCGGCTCCGATATCGCCATGGTCACGCTCGCCGCCACCCTCTGGGGTAGATAGGTAGGTCGTGTGCTCCCTCTCGATCTCGCTATAGCTCTGTTGAGCATTGATAGTGACGGTATACCAAGCCAATTTAAAATACATTCAATTAATTGTATTTATAATTTTCAAGCAAATAATTTTTTAAGTTAATTAAAAAGCCATAGACACTATATGATGGACAAAACAAAAATTTTATTTAGTTTTTAGATGGAATGTTATACATCAATATAGATATTTTTTTATTATTTCTTTAAATCAGAGGGTTATTTATAATACTAATACTTTTCAGAGGAATTTCATTTTGATTAAGGATTAGAGGAAGAGTGTGCTAGAAAATATCTCGACTTATATATAATTAATTTGGAAAAATTTTCCTAGCCACGCACATCTATCTATACTAAACTATAAATCCTCAATATATTGCTGACGTGGCGTGACCTGATTCTTTCAAAACTGCTCCCTTCTCATCTTCCAAAACTACTTTCCTCTCATCTCCCAACCCCCGATATCCCTGATCTTTCAAAACTGCTCCCTCCTCATCTCCCAACCCTCAAGACCCCTCATCTTCAAAAACCGCCGGCCACCCCTCCCTCATCTCCCTCCTCCTCAAACAAATTAATAGTAGGATAAATAAATATTTTTATATGATTAATTAAATGTGAATTTGAGTCTCTTTAGTTTTTCTTTTATTATTTATTATCCTTCATAATATTTGAAATATTTCTTTTGTTTTTTTTTTAACATTTTTATTCGTTTGCTAAATCTGTAAATTATAGATTTTTACTAAAGCATTTCTACCCGCCGCATCGCGCGCGGGTTCTTACGCTAGTATATATAATTCTTGTATCCATTGCAAAATTAATGCTTTCGAATTGAGCATGCTAAAGTTGTTCTATACATTCTTTTTGCAAATTTAACAATTTAGAAATATTCAAATCATATAAAAATTTTGATTTTTTTTTCATACTATATAAAATAAGTTTAATATTTTCGATCTAAATTTTTGGCGTCACATCATCACTTTTTATGAACTATTTATTTCGGGCCATTGATTTGAGATTTTTTGATTACTAGGTAAATAATATCGAAAAATAATAAAATTTATTTTTTAGATATTTTAAATTGTGACACCTACATCGGATGGGAATAGAATTGTCATTGTATTAATAAGAGACTTAGACACTAGTAATAATAACTGGGCTTAAGTATTTTGGGCCGGTGGTTGGACCCAATGAGTTATTATTGCTAGTAGGCTGGGTCGTTATATTTGGTATCGTAGCTTCTGCTCACCAACTGGACATGTAGCGAGTCTCTACCGAGCTGTCTGGATGACAAGGCTAGCGAGACGAGTCTCACATCGCCTGATGTTCTTGAACTGTGTGTGTGATTGGACTGACGAGGATGTCAGGGCCTTAACCGGGGGAGTCTGTGACATCCACATCGGATGGGAATGAGATTGCCATTGGGTTTATAACAGACTTAGACACTAGTAATAACAACTGTGTTTAAACATTTTGGGCCGGAGGTTGGGTCCCACGAGTTATTATTGCTAGTGGGCTGGGTCGTTACATAAATACTTTAGATTAAATCTAATGAAACCGATCATTAATTCGGAAGTTCTACGGTGCTTCTAAAACGGGACGTGCTCTCTATGTATTGGGGAAATTTCTTTCTCCTGAGTGAAAGAAAAAGGATCAAAATTTGAAGTGAAAAATGAGAATCAATCATACTAGTATAGAACCTGCACTACGCGGCAGATAGATAGTATTTCAGACAATTAATATATATATATATATTTATTAAAATTTTAAAATTAAAAAAATATAATTAAAAAAGTACAAAAAAGAAAAAAAGCAAAACTATAAAGTAGTCTTATCTACATTATAAAAATAACAATTTTATTAATATTTTCTTAACTTTCAGCATTTGTAAAGTTAAATTATACTAATAACTTTGCTGAAAAAATTAATCAAAATTTTAGTTTTAATAGTTATTTTATAAATAAATTTTTTTCCTAACAAGTTAAAATTGGAGGAGTTATTTCAAATAGAAGAATAGATGAGTGTCTTTGCCTTATTTTGATTGATTGAAGAAATTGAAACTATTATATGCACCTACTCTATACACCGCAACTTATATATATTAGGTGATGATTATTATTCTAATATCAAATTTTAATTAAATATATATTATCTATAAAGTCTAAAAATTTAAATTATATTTGATGAATTTTTTAAAATTTTTATTAAAGGATTTTAGGCATGTAGTGTATGTATAAATATACACTTTGTGTAGAGAATATTTAATAGGATATACTCATAAATTCAAAAAAAAGAAAATTTTTTTTGCTTTTACCTAGTGCAATGAATATTCATACACCGCACAAATTAAATATTAGATGATTGATAAAATATTTAATAATTAATACTATATAATATAATATAAATATAATATAAAATATCTAACTACAGAGATTTATGTTTAATGCATATTTTATAGTCTGTTTATTGTGAATGGCCGCGTCCATAAGTATGCATGCCATCGATCATTAGCAAAGTGTTTTGTTGATGTGACCGAACCAAATCAGTGAGGTGCGTGGACCAAATTAAGTTTTTATAGAGCATTCACTGCAACAGAATTAGGTTGTAGGGACATATGTTTAAGATATTTTTGAGTAAGTGTTTCATTTATGTTAAAATTTAAAAAAATATCTACAAATGTCTAAATATAAAGTCCAATCTAACCAAAAATAAAAACTTATTTTATCCAACCCACCACACCCATCCCATTTAGTACGATTACAAACAGAAAAGAAAAGAAAAAAATCAATTACTATCTTCCCTTCTATCTTCACTCAATTCACTGAAATTCTAGACCAACAGTCTTTCCTGTCGTCCTCCTCCGCCACCGCAGCCAACGAGATAGGATTTCCGCGGTTGCTAAATGCTTAAATCAGTGTTGGTAAATTAGCAGCACTCTTTTAGATTATAGCGACATTCTTTATATGGCACTATATACCTAGCGACCCCAAATATAACAATATTTTTTGAAAGTGCCGGTAATTTAGCTAGCAGCACTTTTTTTTATGTATATTTATATTTAAAAATATCGCTATAAATCATTATTGTTGTAGTGATTGCACCGATCGTTGGTACATGTGGCCTTGTAATATTAATCCCATATAAATTAAATAACATGCATATATGCATCGCCACACGATGTATATACCAAACGAAGCTACGTACATAGAGAGAGAGAGAGAGAGAGAGAGAGAGAGAGTATGGCCACATGATATATATATATACACACCAAACTAATTAAGTTGGATAGATGTAGAGAGAGTAGCTAGAGAAGAGAAGAGTAGAGATGGGGAGGAGACCGTGTTGCTCTAAGGATGGACTAAAGAAAGGAGCATGGTCGGTTTTTGAAGACATGATCCTTACCGAGTACATTAAGCTTCACGGTGGAGGAAAATGGAGAGATCTCCCAACAAGAGCAGGTGAGAGAGATCAAGGTTCAGTTAAGCCATGCATGATTTGCCCTAGATTGTACTTTGCCTTTTTATATATTAATTGTTTCGCCATCTTTTCGCGATGATTGATCATATTTCGTAACAATATATAATAGGATTAAAGCGATGCGGGAAGAGTTGTCGCCTTCGATGGATGAATTACTTGAGGCCCGGTATCAAGAGGGGAAACATTTCTGAGGACGAAGCGGAGCTCATCATCAAACTCCACAAGCTCCTCGGCAACAGGTATATAGCTTATAACTCAGCCTCTAGATCTTCACAAAATATATCATTAATTTAATGCATACGCGCGTGCACTATATATATCTTCATCAGTTGATCTTTTGTGTAGATGGTCCCTAATAGCAGGGAGACTTCCGGGGCGAACAGACAATGAAATCAAGAACTACTGGAACACAAACTTTAGCAAGAAGGCGGAGCCCCGACAGATTCTGCACAACTCGAAGAGAAGAGATGTTAATAATGTATTAGACTCATCAGAAGCAGCTGCTGCAGTCGTCGACGAACAGTCCCATCAAGTTATCCGAACCAAAGCAGTGAGGTGCACCAAAGTTTTTCTCCAGACGCTACAAGATCTAGATGATGCCGCAAAGCCAAACAAGGAGAATATAGCTCCTCCGAGCACCGAGAGACCGTGTTATACTTCCTCGCTTCCTCCGCATGCCGGTTCGATCGATCTGTTCATGGACATCAACATGGAAGAGCTCATGTCGAGCTTCGCGGATGATGGATTCTACAGTACTCTATGCAATAACAACGGGGACAAAGACGATGGCAACGCGATCGGTTCTTATGCCGGAGAGGATTCGCTTTGGTTTAGCGAAACCATCCAAGAAGAGTGGAGGGAAAACAATGGCGCAGATCATGGCGATTTTGCATGTATTTGAGATTGCAAGTAATTTAAGCATGCATGCAGATTCTTTGCTAGACTCTGAAGGGAATTATATAATATATATATAGCATGGTAATTAAATTAAAAAATTCTGCTTGTACATTTCAAAAGTGGTGCATATTTTACACCTCCAATATTCTAGTATTAATTCACAAAAAATTAAATAGCTTTTAATTAATAAAAACAAAAAAAGATGATGTGATAAATAAAAAACTAATGACTTTTGGATAGATTAGATGAAAAATTAAAATTACATCTACTTTAGAGTGCATCGATAGCACTACTTATAATAAATCATGTAAAACCTCTCTATTACAATGCATGTAATAAGTCTCATTAAATATTTGTAATGTCAAATATAAAATTATTACTTTTGCTTTTCTCTCAATTGTACAAGTGACTAGTTTTGCTTGCCCATAAATGTTTTTCGTTATGTAAATATAATTAAAAAATTCTAAGTCAGTGGCCTTTGATTAATATCTCTGTCGAAGATCGATCGGAACTTAATTCTCTAGCCCTTTTTTTTTTTGCCCACTAGTTAAGGATCCGTGTGATGGGACAGAAAAATATTATTATAATATATATATATATATATATATATAGTAGGGCTACTATACTATTATGAGTAGTAGAGCCCTACTACTCATAAGCTTTTTCGATGATAGAGCTTCCTAATCAACGAGTCATGCCGTTAAATATGATGTAGAGTATTTAAAACTTCTAGAAAATAAATTTCGTAATTTTTCGAAATCATTTACCTTACGATCAAAAGCTTACAAAATTGACAATTTTTAACGGCCGATATGGGATACTTGCTAGTTTAACGGTGTAAAAGAATTGAAATAGGTTGAATTTTTGATAGAAAATTCTATTCACTACCAGATAAAGATCAATAACTCCGATCTTAAATTGAAGGATCCGATCATCTATTTTTAGTACGTCGTTCGATTTCGGCCGTTCATTTTATGCCCATTTGATGGACTTTATTATGATTTTGAAAAATTACGAAATTTATTTTCTAGAAGTTTTAAATACTTTAGATCATATTTAACGGAGTGGATCGTCGATTCGGAAGCTCTATCATCGAAAACAACTTATGAATAGTAGGGCTCTACTACTTATAATAGTATAGTAGCTACTATATATATATATATATATATATATATATATATATATATATATATATATATATATATATATATATATAGTCCTACGCTATGCTATCAATAAGACGAAGACTCTGCTACCAAGTTTTCTACCGTTAGATCCACCCCTTTGATGATTTTCACCGTTAGATCATACTATTTAACCAACCACCCACTTAACACTAAGGGGCCCACATCATCGTAACCGCACATCTCTCAATCCAACAGTCAAAAACTTGGTAGCATCAATGACTTGGTTGAATAGTATATATAGAGTCCGGCTATGGTGCTTGTAAAAGCACCAAGCACTTGGTGCTTGTAAATTTTTTACCGTTAGATATACATCTTTGATCATTTTTATCCGTTAGATTATACTATTCAACCAAATACCCACTTAACCCAAAGGGGCCCACATCATCCTAACCGCACATCTATTAATCCAAGAGCTAAAAACTTACAAGCACCAATGACTTGGTACTTTAAAAAGCATAGAGCTCAATTCTATATATATATATATATATATATATATAAAAGTTACTATACTTTTATAAGTATAATTTTTTTATACTCATAAATTTTTGAATTAATTTTAAGATTAATTGTGAATATACTGTACCATAGCAAATTAGTAATTAAGATTACAGTATAAATTTTTCTTTACTGAATTGAAAATGTTTTGACGCGATGCAAAAACGAACTTGAAAACTCAAAATTTAGTTGCTGAGAACTAAAGTTGAAATACTTTATTTTGGAGGGGCTTTATGGCAGTTTTGTTACGCGGTGGACGCCACGTGGACCTCATCCTTATCATTTTTCTCTTTTTGGGTAAAAATGGTCAAGTTTTAGAGAGAGAGAGAGAGAGAGAGAGAGAGAGATTGAAAAAAAAAGAAAAAAGAGAAGAGATGAGAAGTTTGGTTTCGTTCTAGCGAGCGAGCGAGCGAGTCGAGCACACGCGCGTACTTTTTTTTTGTGTTTGTTAGTACCATAATATTATTATTTTTTTGTTTAGATTCTTTTGATAATTTTTTTTAGAAATTGAGAATTAAAAATTAATTTTTTTTATACATTTTAGAAACTGATTTTGTGGGTATCGTTCAGATGAGGAGAACTATAGCATATCATATGACTATTTTGACTGTCGTACGTCCTGTTTCTTAGGTTTGTGATATAAGTACGTGGGCTCCGTATTGTCAAAATTGACGGACTAATTTTTATGTTCATATTATATTACTTAATCTGTGAGATAAACTGTTAACACAGTTGAGATAATAGTGATAGTTTCACATCTGTCAGTAGAGTGAAATATTGAGACATATATATACAAATATAGAGAGAGAGAGAGTCCGGCTGGGATACTATCGATAGCACCAAGGATTTGGTGCTATCGACTTTTCCACCATTAGATTTAATCCTTAAATTATTTTTACCCGTTAGATTATACTATTCAACCAACCACTCACTCAACCCTAAGGGGCCTACATCATCCTAATCACCCATTTTTCAATCTAATGGCTAAAAAATCAATAGTACTAATAGCTTGGTACTATTGATAGTATTTCAGCCTAATTCTATATATAGTAGCCATGGACCCCTACTAATTCTATATATAGTAGGGGTCCACTACTCATAATAAGATATGTCCCTATATATATATATATATATATATATATATATATATATATATATATATATATATATGTAGTCCTATACTATACT
The DNA here is from genome assembly GCA_025177825.1 of Aechmea fasciata. Taxonomy (NCBI): domain Eukaryota; kingdom Viridiplantae; phylum Streptophyta; class Magnoliopsida; order Poales; family Bromeliaceae; genus Aechmea; species Aechmea fasciata. Next base: position 12,871,229 of record CM045924.1, read on the forward strand.
TTTATGAGTATAGAGGCTTTTGTACTCATAACTTTTTGGCCATTTGATCCATCCTTTAATCATTTTTACCCGTTAGATTATATTATTCAACCAACCACCTACTCAACCCTGTGGCCCACTATCAATCTAACCGTAATCACTCTCATCCTAGCCTCACATTTTTTCATCTCAACGGCCAAAAAGTTATGAGTACGATGGCTCCAATACTCATAAATAGTATAGTAGCCGTGGCCTATATATATATATATATATATATATATATATATATATATATATATATAGTAGGGCTACTATACTATTATGAGTAGTAGAGCCCTACTACTCATAAGTTGTTTTCGATGATAGAGCTTCTGAATCGACGATCCACTCCGTTAAATATAATCTAGAGTATTTAAAACTTCTAGAAAAAAAATTTCGTAATTTTTCAAAATCATTTACCTTACGATCATAAGCTCACAAAATTGACAATTTTTAACCGATATGGGATACTTGGTAGTTTAACGGTGTAAAAGAATTGAAATAGGTTGAATTTTTGATAGAAAATTCTATTCACTACCTAGATAAAGATCAATAACTCCGATCTTAAATTGAAGGATCCGATCATCTATTTTTAGGACATCGTTCGATTTCTACTTGCTCATTTTATGCCCATTTGATGGACTTTATTATGATTTTGAAAAATTACGAAATTTATTTTCTAGAAATTTTAAATATTCTAGATCATATTTAACGGAGTGGATCGATCGTCGATCTCTAAGCTCTATCATCGAAAACAACTTATGTAGTAAGAGGACTCTACTACTCATACTCTCTCTCTCTCTCTCTCTCTCTCTCTCTCTCTCTCTCTCTCTCTATATATATATATATATATATATATATATATATATATATATATATATATATATATATATATATAAAGTCCGGCTACTATATTCTTATGAGTACGATCGCCCTCGTACTTATAAGTTGTTTTCGATGGTAGAGCTTCCGAATTGGCGATCCATACCGTTAAATATTATCTAGATTATTTAAAACTTCTAGAAATTAAATTTCATAATTTTTCGATATCATTTACCTTACGATCAAAAGCTCACAAAATTGATAATTTTTAACTACTTAGGTATGAGATATTTGCTAGTTTAACGGTGTAGAAGAATTGAAATAGGTTGAATTTTTTATAGAAAATTCTATTCACTACCTAGATAAAGATCAATAACTCCGATCTTAAATTGAAGGATCTGATCACCTATTTTTAGGACGTCGTTTGATTTCGGTCGTTCATTTTATGCCCGTTTGATGGACTTTATTATGATTTCGAAAAGTTACGAAATTTATTTTCTAAAGTTTTAAATACTTTAGATCATATTTAACGGATTGATCGTCGATTCTAAGCCCCATCATCAAAAACAACTTATGAATAGTAAGGGTCTAATACTATAGATATAGTTCTACTCTATATATATATATATATATATATATATATATATATATATATATATATATATATATATATATAGAACCAGGCTACTATACTATTAATAGCACCAAAACATTGGTGCTACCAAGTTTTTGGTCATTAGATTAAAAGATGTGTGGTTAGGATAATGTGGGCCCCCTAGGGTTGAGTGGGTGGTTGGTTGAATACTATGATCTAATGGGTAAATGAAAATGATTTAAAGAGTAGATCTAACGGCGGAAAACTTGGTAGCACCAAGTGCTTCGTGCTATTGATACATAGCATAGTAGGAACTCTATATATATATATATATATATATATATATATATATATATATATATATATATAGAGAGAGAGAGAGAGAGAGAGAGAGAGCGCTTTGTTAGAATACTATCGTAGTAAACCGAGCGGTTTACTACCGATTTGTTTTCGATGATAAAGCTTCCAAATCGATGATCGGTACGTTAAACATGATCTAAACTATTTAAATTATCTGGAAATCAAATTTTACATATTTTCGATATTGTTCTCTTGTCCATCAAGTGAACAAAAAAATGAATGGCTGAAAATAAATATCCTTTAAAAAGTGATGATACAATTTTCATATTTGAGATCTAAGAGTCTATATCTTATTTTAAATAGTTTAAAGAATTTTCTAACAAAAATTTAGTTGATTTGAACTCTTCTATACCGTTAAACGAGTAAACGCACCATATCGGCCATTGAACTTATAAAATTTTGTGACATTTTGATCGTTCAGCTAATGATGCCAAAAAATCATGAAATTTGATTTCTAGATAATTTAAATGGTCTAGATCATGTTCAACGGTGCCGATCGTCAATTTGGAAGCTCTATCATCGAAAAAAAATCGGTAGTAAACAGCTCGGTTTACTACCGATAGTATTCTAACAAACTGCTTCAAGTAGTATAAATCATGTTCAACGTTGTTGATCGTCGATTTGGCGACCCTATCATAAAAAACAAATGAATAGAAACGAACCGTTTGCTACTTACTAGCATTCCAGCTTATCTCTCTCTCTCTCTCTCTCTCTCTCTCTCTCTAGTTGCAAGGATTGCATGAGATATACCTATAAAGATAAACGACGCAATCAAATTTGAGCTAATACTTAATTTTTAATAAATTTATAGTTACAAAAATTAATGAAATAAACTAAACAATACATAGAAATTTAAAATCCAAGTGACATTAATTGGCTCAAATTAAATAAATTGAAGAACTTTAGTAAAATCATACCGTTAAAAGATTGGACGGTCAATTCAGAATGCTGAGCTATAGTATACTACCATTCTCTCTCTCTCTCTCTCTCTCTCTCTCAGGAAAAAAAATAAGGGGAAAAAGAAAATTGGGGAATGGTTTTTGTCATGCTTGGATGTATAAAGTGTTGATAAAAATTCAAAATTCTTTAAGATTTTTTATTATCTTATTTGATTTATTTTATTTTATTTATTACGGTTTAATTATTTTTAGCATATATGTCCGTTATGCCCGCGCGCGCGCTCGCGTCCAACGTTCTTATTTGACCACCTTTATAAAAACTTCACTGTTCATGTATTGGATGACACGACAGTGAGAAACGCTTGTTTTTCAAAAAAAATATTGTGGAGAGTTTTTGATTCTTATTTGAATATAATTTTGATTTTAAATTTAATTTAATATATTTTGAAATATTGTAAAAACGAATAACGTTTCGGATTCGGACTACGGTTCGGGTTTCGGGTTTTATGTCATCTATGAGTGTTGATATGATTTTCTAAAATTCGTCGGATTTAGGTTTGGGTTCGGGTTCCGGGTTTGAAAGTTGAATTCAAATTCGAAATTTTGAGCATTTGCCCTAAATCAAACCCCTTTACATCTCTATAATGGATGAACAGGAAAGATAGAGGGAGAAAAAGGAACAAAAAGAGAGAGATTTGATAATATAGTGGAGGTAAATTTACTTAATTATCCATATATTAAAAGGCCAAAATATTTCTTTTGCAAGTCATAATTTTAGAAAAATTAAATCTGAGCCGTTGAATAGAAATTAATGAATAGTGTCAAAAAATAATAAGTATAGAAGCATTGCTCGTATTTTAAAAGCATGGTTACAAAACACTATCTTTTATGAGTTATCTATATATACCTATACATTAATCTATATCTATACTAAATCCTACCGTACCCACCCCTTAATTTGGTAAAAAGTGGGGCTTATTTTTATTCTAAATCCTAGTATACCCACCCTCAATTTGGGAAAGAGTGGGGTCTATTTTTTTTCTCATTTAATTATTGTATTATAAAAATAATTTTAATCATTCATGTATTACTTTACATTAATCTATACATATACTAAATCCTACATGTATATACCCACTCCCTTAATTTAGGAAAAAGTAAGGTCTATTTTTTCTTTCTCATTTTTTTAAAAATTTGATTATTGTGTTATAGAAATAATTTTAATCATCCATTTATATGATATGCGACTTCTATTGAATAATATTGAATAGTTTTGTTGAAACGATTAAATTCTTTTTCATTATAATTTTATTTTTTTAAAAGTGTTTATTTATAATGTAGAATATATTTACTAATTTTGTACTAAATTGATATTTTATTCTTTATAAATTTTTACTTTAATAGTATTTATTCGTCGTAACACGCGGGGCACTACACTAAATATACATTAATTAAAGTGTTAAGGTACATATATGTCGTACATGGATGCATGATTTACGCTGCTTCACATGAGTCCACCAAAGTATTATGGATTTATACTCATATATACATAAACAATGCATGAGAGATCCGAATCCAAATACTTTTTCGTACTGGAGAGCCAACTATATATATAAAATGTACGTTTGTTACATGTGAATGTCTATTATAGAATGTCATATTAAGTATTCAATGCAAACATGCGTGTACATGTGCCGCCATTTATTGTGATTATATAATTTAAGAGTTTATTTTAGGCTAAATTATGTAAAATCTATAATATCTAATTTTTTTACTTTTTTTTTTTTTGTTATTCAAAAACTTGCACTTTGCCTATTTAAAAAAAATATATTTATAAAAAATACGCTGTGACAAAATGACCAAATTATTCCTCATCCTCTTCGTCTCCTCTCCCATCTGAAGCTTCTCTTCCGCAGCCGCAGTCTTTCCTCCTCCGTTCTTCGCGTTTCTGTCAACCCCAACTCCGACTCTGTTTCCTCCGGCTACTCCCCTGCTCCTCCAGCACCCTCGTTGTCCCTTCATTTCGATGATTGTAGGGAGAAAGATCGGAGTGGACGTGGACGGAGAGGTGGGCAAGCGTGAGGGTAACGCGGCGGAGGGCGAGGTGGCAGTCGAGGGCATGTATGTGGATTTAGATGATGATTTCATAGGTATTTTGAATATGAAAAATAATATATAAACGGAACATTGACAGCGAGAGCCGAAGTGAATATTTTATTTTTTAAGAAAGTAAAGTGTAGGTTTTTTAATGACGGGAAAAAAGTAAAAAAACGAATATTGATAGAGAATTTTTCTGTAATTTAGTCTTTTTTTTAATCTCTGAATATTGACATTAATATTTTGTTAGGATAATCATTTTATCTGCAAGTTAATTTATATTATTCTAGAGAAGTGACTTAGAGGCCAGAGCGAGATAGTATATTTTTGCAAAAATTTTATTGTATTTCTTATCTAGCTACTATTTATAAGATGCTTTTTTATTTATTTAATAAATAAAAGGGGTGTGTCAATGAGACACATTTATTTATCAAAAGTATGTTTAGGGCTTATGGTTCTGTAACTAGCTGTTGTGGTAGCTCTTTCAGTAAAAAAGAAAAAAAAATATATATCCACACAAAATAGGAAAAAAGAAAGAAACCTAGCTTACACTCAGTAATACTTTTTTTTTCCCTAAATTAAACATTTTTTTTTAACATTTAAGGTGTTTGGATCACTTCAACTTACTCTGAATTTTATAAAAGTTTACCTCATTTTTAGAGAGAGATAGATAGAAAGAAAGAGTTAGAGAGAGAAAGATGAATGGCTAAGATGTATGTTTTAATCTCATTTTACCCCTACTTAAATTCAATTGGTTTTCCAATAGTTCATTCTTCGAAGAAGGCAGATGGAGACGGGGCGCCTCTACTGCCTTCTTCGAGAGAAAAAAAAAAAAAAAAAAAAAAAAAAAAAAAGAGAAAAATAATAAGATTTACTACATCAATAAAAATTCAGACCGGATCTACAAAATCGAAAAAGACATTCCAATTTTACAAAAACTCAAAATGATATAAATTAACCCGCCCCGTTCATGCGCCTATCTATTGCCACAATCAATGGGCTTGGACCGGCCCAAGTCTAGTCCAGCAATTTAGGCCCAGGACAAGAATGGGCCTGCAGTGCTGCACAGGTTGTTGGATCGCGGTCGAACCGACCCATTTATTTATTTTTTTCTTTTTCTTTTCTCTTTACCTAAATAGTTATAATAATAAATAAATAGTATTAAAGTTAAAAATCAAAAGTCACAGTAGTAAGGATTAGAATTTTGATTCCTATATAATCAAATGGGTTTTTTTTAAAAAAAAAAAAAATTAGTAGAACCACATCATGAGCTGATCCAAATCATTTAATAGTCAAACATATAAATTAAAAATGTCCAAAAGAGCCCGTCAACTATATGTAATTTTGAAATGACCCCCTCAGTTTTAACTATTTGTTATTCAGACCTTTACAACTTATGGTTTTAGCTAAACCAAAAAATATAAAAGAATAAAGTTCTATCAAATTTCTTCATATTTTTTTATTAATTTTAATTAGCTTAATCAATTTTTGGCAAATTAAATATGAATAATTAAGGGTTAGTAGCCAATAAAGTGGTCAAAAAAACTTACAGGAAAAAAAGTTGAGTAACTTCGCGCCGAAAAAAAAGAAAAAAAAAGAAACAGAAAAAAGAAAAGTTAAGAGGATATGACTAGGGATGTAAAACGGGACGGGCAGCATCCGACATGGCATCGGGTCGGGCCACAGCACGGCATGCGTACTGTAGCACCCACACTAGGCCGGCTCGGCCTGAGGCTCTGGGCCATGCTCGGCCACCTCTTTGGAGCACGACGGCTCGGCATGGCACGGCCCGAAATAGGTCTGGGCCGTGCCGAGCCGAAGAGAGGTGGGCGGCCCGGCACAGCACGGCCTGCTTGGGCCGTGACAGCTGGGCCAGCCCGACCCGCACCCCATGGCTCAAGGCAATTTGCCTTGGGCCATGAGGTTTGAGCTCCTCGAACGAGCCCTCCTCCCCAGCAGCTCTCCTCGCAAGGTCTGCTGGGCAAACCTTGGGAGGAGGAATTTTAGTCCATTGGACCAAAAGTTTATTACTTTAAAAAAAAAAAAAAAATAATACAAATTTATTTATTTTTAAAAAAATTAAATATTTATTTTAATATAATTATTTTTATAATTTTTTAAATTTTTTATCAAATATTAATTTAAATAAAAAAATATTTATTGTTTATATTTTTAAATTTCATAAAATAAAATTTTAAAAATTTTTAAAAAATAAATACTTTGGTAGGCGGCCGCCAACAGATAAGAAACAGAAGCGGCCCATAGATGAAACACTCATTCCACATTCACTAATACCACCCACACAAGAACCGGCATCCATCCCATTTACCCCACCCGGCACGGCGCGTGCCTTCCGGGCCAAAGGGCCGTGCCTCGTCAGAGGGTAGAGAACTTGGGCCCGGCAGGGCCTGGCCCGGCCTGAAATTAAATTCAGACTGGGCCGGGCTGGACCCTAGCCCATTCTGGCCCTAAAAATGTGGACTGTGCCCGACCGGCATGGCCCACATTACACCCCTGGGTATGACGAGAAAGGTTAATGTTGTGGGAGCTATTTCAAAATGGTCTACAATTAGAAAAAAATTTCAATCTCTCTCACAATTATAAATACAATACACATATCTTACAACATCCAATCAAATATCTCCTTATTGCATAAAAATATAATTTTTTTTTAAAAAAGTATTATATTTCAATATATAATTATCATATTGTTCTTAATTGGACTTTTCTTTATTTACTTGGCATAATTTTTTGGTCTCCAGTAAGAGACAATGAACTAAAGTTGTCAATTCAGCTCTCTTTAAGATTACTTAAAATAAATAAATAAATAATATACAATCTCAACTAGAAAATAAATAATATACATATAAAAATATTTCTAGATCAATACATAGCAAATTTAAACGCTATTTTTAAGTTTTTATTTTTGGTAGGCCTTTGGTGGGCTTTTTGTGGGCCGCTTCAAACCCTAGTCGTATTAGGCCTTTTCTCTTTCTCTCTCTCTCTCTCTACCTCGTTTCCCTCAAATCTCTCCTCTTCGCCACGCTCTCGTTTCCGATGGAATCCGAATCGCCCACTTCGGATCGAAAAGGTAAAATTTTTGTTCGAATTAGAAATTGCTAAAACCTAAAGAAGAATCATAAACAATTGCTTTTTGTTTTTTTTTTTTAAATTTCTTGCCCTAATTTTTGTGCGTGTAGTTGTGATTCACCTTCGCCCCACCGGCGACGTCCCCATCCTCAAGCAAGCCAAATTCAAGGTACTAATCGCATCTTTCCCCTCTACAATTTACTTTCGATTTTGTGTTATGATTAATTTTGAAGTAGTTTGTCGCATATTTTAGCACCATTTTCCCAAGCGAGTTCGATAATTTCGGTTTAAATTTGATGGCATCGGGTCACTCAAATTAAATCTAGTTGTTAAATTCTTTTTTCTTTTTGAGTTTTGATCTTAGGAAAGTAGATTTTGAAGGATGCATGTGGAGGTGAAATTTTGCTTAAAAAAACTGTTGAAAATGAATGTAGAATCATCAATGTGATATATTGTAGACTCTAATAGAGAGTTTATGGATGCATGGAGCATTTTCTGGGATTCAAAGAATTAGACCTAGCGTTTCCAAAATGCTCCTGCTTTTGTGCTCTAGGCCTAGTTCGTTATTGCCTTTCCAAAAGCACATGTTTTTATTCTTTGGAAGGTCCACATTATCCTACAGCACTTCAAATCCTTCTCCTTGCAGTGGTATAATATTGTGGTAGCAACTGCCGCTACAAAAGCGTGTAACTACTGTTCGGCGGCATTACCGCTGCACTTTTATAGCATTGGAGGAGGAAAAATTGAAAGCGGTTTTGAGTTTCTTGGGTCTTCCAAAGCATGAAGCAAATTCATTTTAGCCACAGCAATACCAAACTAAGCCTTAGCGGTTGTCAAGTACTGGTCTTTAAGCAGGATTGTAGGATTTGTGACAAATCATCAAAAGACGGTCTAGCAATGCTTGCATTCTTTTGAGGAATTATTTTGTCCTTAGAATGTATCTTTGTCTGATAGCTGATTTTTGCTTATATAAAATGTGGTAGTCTCAAGTTCTGCACACCCACAATCTCAACTAGAAAGTGTATAATTGCTTCAAATGGAGTGCTGAACCAGAAGATCACAGAAAGGCAGTCAAAATTCAGATTTCGGCCCAAAAAATATCGTGTCGAAACTTGCAACATTAGTTTGCAGTTTGCACGTGACATTAATCATGGGGAAATACACTAGCGTTTTTGTTTTCGAGTTTTACCACTAGCCAAAAGAAATTTCATTAAGAGTAATCATATTAGTGGTGAAAAGTTGTTCAGGCTTTATACGACCAATTGTGAGTTTAGAAGGGTGTTATGAATTATCGTTATTTTCATCTGTCTCGAGAAAATGAAAACAGTATAGCCCTGTTGTAATCCTTCAATGTAACCATGTACTACTTAAGTTCATTTTGCCAAGGTCCAAAATGTTATACATATGTAGAGAACTACTTTATATTTGAACTGTTAGAATTTATGGATGTTGAGAGGTCTATCTCATAGTCGAGGCTTTCGAGATGGCACATTTTGGAGATGAGCCAAATTTTGAAGATTGAAATGTAAACCGATACTTTGGAGCTGAATTGAGCCACATGAATTCTTAGTATACGTTAAGATAGAAAAATGATTACCAAGGATTATAATTTCTCTTCTAACGATTGATCTTCTCCATGAATTTTTGATAAATCATTTTTTGAGTTTCATCCTTGCAGCATATATTGTGGTTTTTTGTTGGTGATACTTTCATTACAATTTAGGGGTGTTCAAGCAGACCTGATTAAAGTTGGTCTAGTAATTATAACCTAGAGCTCTGCTTTTAGCCCTCACTTTACTATATTAGGCCTAAAAGCTAGAGAGCCGCTTTTTCTTTTTTTTTGGGCAGGGGTAGGGGCAAGTGGGGGGGGGGGGGGGGGGTGGTGTTTGTAGGGATGCACTATACATTATGACTATCGGATTTACCTTGTTTTGTTGGGGTGCGCTATTGGGGGCCTATACATGATGACTACGGAATTTACCTAGGCGGCCACGCCGCTCGGTGGGGTGTGGTTGTTGGGGGCCTATACATGATGACTATGGAATTTACCTAGGTGGCAACCTTGATCGCTTTGCCCAACTTATTTGAGTGTTGTATGCAAGATATCCACAAGGTGGAGCTGATCACATCTGTCCATAAACATTAGGCAGATGGATTTGATAAGTCCAGTCACTTTGGTTTAACTTCTGTTAGGGATTTCACAAGGCCAATCTGTGTAGACAATACTGCTTTCACATTTAAAGGAAAACACATTTCTCAAACCAAAGGTTATTCTTTAAAATGATTTTACTATTTTTTTCTTTCAGGTTGCTGGAACTGACAAGTTTTTAAAGGTCATCGAGTTTCTTCGTCGCCAGCTTCGTCGGGATACATTGGTATAAAAACTTTATTCATAAAATCACTTAGGATATTCGTTGTACTTTTAAATGCTTAGCTACTAATGCTCTTTTTGTGTCCTTTGACAGTTTGTGTATATCAACAGTGCTTTTTCCCCAAATCCAGACGAATTGGTGATCGATCTTTACAATGTAATTTTTCTTGTTACTGGTGTATGCAAATTTTGTATACACCTACATACAGGCTTTTGCTCAAGATGCATATGCAAAACTATTTGGAATTCTTCTGAAGTATTGATCACCCAAACTCCTCTTAACCACAATTGAGATTGGCGAATTGATCAACCAAACCCCTTGTAACCACAATTTTGCTTGGCGTCTTGATCAACCAAACCCTTCGTGACAACAATTGAGATTGGCAATTTCGAAACCTTTTGATCTTTAGATACAAGTGCTTTAGAACTTAAATATTCGGTTCATTTACTTTTTTACATCTTCAAGATCAAGTAGACGGCATTATTCTACAACGTGTCTCAAAGATCAGTTTTATGTGGTATGTGTTAGCGTCCCACTTCTACTATTAGCACTCCATGTAACCACTTCCTTGAAATTGTTCTTTTTTCTCCAATTTATTTTTTGTGACCTGTGCTATTAAAATATACCACTATCCACCATGAACTTGTGAGCTTATAGCAAAACAAATCCTTCTGCTGTTAGATCTATTGGGTCATTTATTTTTCGGTGTTCTGCTGTTCTTCCAGTGAAAGTGAAATTAATGGCCAGTTTGAAATCCTAGTACATAAAATAGCACATAACCTAGTACCATTTTGAAAAATAATTCTTGAACTGAGAATATTCTTTCTAGGTTGGCAAAATGACAAAATTAATGTTGTTCAAATGGCAGAATTTTGGGTTTGACGGGAGGCTGGTGGTTAATTACGCATCCTCCATGGCGTGGGGCTGAGAAAAGATTTGAAGCTGGCATAACATCTATGCATTTTCTTCCCCGACACGTTACTGTATATAGTTCTTTACTTTCTTAATTAGTGAAATTCTACTCACTTTTTTTTTAACCCCCCTTTTGTCTTGCCATTGGTGAATTTGATTGTTTGAGCTGCTCGGCTGCTATCTATCAAACATAGGTCATAGACCTGCTGCTATCCATCATTTTTATTTCAACCAAGGTTAATTTTGTTGCTTCTTTTTGTGTGCAAGAAGCTTTTAAATGCCAAATATATATATTTATGGTTCAGTTTGTTCTTCAAATCTGTTTGCTGTGTTTACTGATTTATTTATGATGCCAATTTGTCAGATCCGCCAATTGGAGCTACATCTTCAGGAATAGTAAAATTTACCATCTCATCTTGAAATGTTATTGTAATTACCGCGTTTCTTATAGTTTGTTGTGTTTTAGAACGTCTTATTTTCATCTCCATTTACGGTTGGATATGCTCTGATTTATTCTTTTGCACAGATGCCTGGGGAACTTAGTCAAACTCTTTCAACATCACCTACCGTCATTATTGCCCCATGGTAGATTACATCTCACAGTCTGTTGCGCTCAAAGTGGGGTGATTTGGCACTTTCTGTATTTCACCAACACTTTATTGTTCTATGAATCTTGCAAAATTCTGGTGTGGCAGTGTAGATTTCACATTTATGAAGCATGATGGAATAAAATTTATGAGCTGTACTAGGAGAATGGACAAGAACGTATGGGCTGGCAGGTCTTTAGGTTTTCATGATCAGTTGTGTCCATTTCTCACATCTGAGATAAATGTTATGTTTGGCCACGTGGTTGGTTATTTTGCTTTGGCAAGTAGTTTCCTATATTTAATGTGTTTGAGTGCTACCTTTCCTAGAGCAAGTGGCAAATGTTGCATCAGTCGAATTTAACATTCACATTTCATTGATTAATTTTTATTTCTAAATGAAATAAACGAAGCGGGTAGCGTGCTACCTATCTCTCTCAAAAAAAAAAAAAGTGTTTGAGTGCTGTACTCAATTAAAGTATATTCTCGACGTTATATCAGTCGTGTACAGAGATACTTTTAAATATCGGTACAGATCAAAAAACAAAAAAGGTACTGTCGACTAAATTACCGATATTTTTTAAAAGTATTGCTTTATATTGGATTGTTATATATAAGGTCATCTTGATGTTTGGCACCCACTCTTGCAGTATCCTGTGGCGGAGGAACATGTGGCGATTGTAACCCTCTACGGTCCTTGAGCGATTCTTGCGGTCGAACTCCAGCTGCCGAAGCCCTACCTCGTTGGTTGCAACGGCAGAGGAGGAGAATGGGAGACGGTGATTAATTTTTTTTTTCTTTTTTTTTCCTTTTTTATTTGTAATCGGGCCGAGTAAGCTGGGTGGCATTGGTTGAGTAAAGGAACTTTTTATTTTTGATTAGATTGAGATTTATATTTAGGTCTAAGTATTTTTTTAAAAAAAAATAGCATAAATGAGACACTTATATAAAAGTGTCCTAGAAATGTGTTTCTATAATCTAGTTATATTGTAGTGAACCTGTTAAACTATTTAATAAATTTTCAAATATTACTTGTTAAAATTAAAAGTCGATCAATTATATTTTGGATACTGCAAAAGATTTTAAAATATAAAGTTGATCGTTCATCACACTATAAATATGATATTGAAATTTGATGTTAAAATCAAAGTAAAAACATAAAGAGTTTTCTTGAATTATAAACTATTATGAATAAGCTCTTCAGCTTTTCAAAATTTTATTTTATTTTTTTTAATTATTTATTTATTTATTTTTTAAGAGATAGGCAGCACGCTACCCGTTTTGTTTATTTCATTTAGAAATAAATTTAGCCGGAAATGTGAATCAACTAGGATTCGAATTCGGGTCTCGGATACCAACCACCAAGCCCTTTGCCACTTGCTCCAAGGACGGTCGGTAAAATTTTATTTTTACCATCCAACCTTTCAATATGTTAGATTTGATTCAATCTATGGTATTTTAACTTCGAAATTTGAATGTGTCATTTAATTTTATAGATTTTGTTAGTATATTGAGTCTGGCTAGGATATTATTGATAGCACGAAATATTTTGTGTTATTTTTCTGTCATTAGATTCAAACCATGAACTATTTTTATCCGTTAGATTATACTATTAAACCAATAATTTACTCAATCCTAGGGGCCCAACATCATCGTAACCGCACATCTTTTAATTTAATGGCAGAAAACTTAATAGCACCAAGTCATTGGTGCAATTAATAGTATTCCAGCATAGTTCTAGTATATTTCTTACAATTCTTACGACTAAATTTATTAAAATAAAAAATTAATTTAAACTCCATCATCTCTCTTTTATGTTTTATTAGACAATCTATATTTAAGTAGCCAATATTACCAAAATTTATATGTAACACATGTAAGTAAAATATGCAACAGTTATGTATAAGAAATTGTATATTTTAAATTCTTATAATAAAAGTGAAAGAATTAGATTGGATTGAAAAAAAGGGGCTCAATTATCTTTCTGTCCAAATCAGTGGAGAGAGAGAGAGAGAGAGAGAGAGAGAGAGAGAGAGAGAGAGAGAGATTAGAATAAAAAAAAAAGAGAACAGAAAAACAACTCCGCCTATGATAACGCCAAAATTGACGATTCATTAGACATCATAGATAACTATTATTGTTTGTGGCTGCGCTTATGAGAATTGATGGACAAATTAGCGGTTGATGGATCCATCTGAAACATACCGTTGGATGGTATTTTGATGTTATATACTAGCTAGTATCTTTTTAAACTTTGTTAGTGTGTTCAATTTTGAGTCCATTGTGAGGCTTTAGGGAATGCATCAAGCATGAATGCATCAAGCATTAATTTCTCCTTTGTATTCTTGAGTTGATTAAGGTTGGAGTTTATACCATATATATGTCAATACTCGGAATTTAGCACGTAAACAACAGTAGCTAAATACATGCAGCTACAAATATCAGCTTGTAACTACAGCTAGTCTGTTTGGTTTGATGCAGTTGCAACTATTGCAATTACATTTCTTCTGTTTGGTACGCTGCAGTTGAAATTTGTATTTATAAATAATGTCACCTTTTAGATAGGAAGGTGAGATTACCCCTTTTTAAGATAAGAAATTTATGGGATTATATAATTATTAATTAAGATATATATATATATATATATATATATATATATATTATGAGTCCGGCTATTATACTTTTATGAGTATTAGCCTCCTTATACTCATAAGTTTTTAGCCCTCGATTTATTCAATTGATCATTTTCATCCGTTAGATCATACTATTCAACCAACTACCCACTCAACCCTAGGAGATCATTATTATTCTAAGTGGGGACCACCATCATCCTAACCACACATCCCATCAATCAACGATTAAAAATGTATGAGTATAAAGGGATCTATACTCATAATAAGATAAGAATGGCCTATATATTATAAAATTATATATGAATTTAATAAATTTTAAATGTAAACATATTATAAATTTGATCATAACAAAAATTAAAACATTATTGAACTATAAAACTATATTAAGATAATCCAAAATACATAGCATCAATGTACATCAAACCACATAGCATTAAATATAAAGTACTATATATATTAAAAAAATAATGTATGATATATTAACTAAATCAATTATCATCGACTATAGAGAGAGAGAGAGAATAATGAGTGCTTTGTGTGTGTGAGAGAGAGAGAGAGAGAGAGAGAGAGAGAGAGGCGCACGAAGTTGAAGAAGCACGAGAGTTGAAGAGGCCGCCGCAAACCCTATACGGCTATACCTAAGTGTGAATAGCTCTATTTTCTATAAAAAAAAAATATAGCAAATAAAAAAAAATTAGAGTTTATTTTTTGGGGTGAGCCGACTCAAGTCCAACTACTGCAGTTGGTACTACAGCCAATTTGGCTGCAGTACCAACTGCAGCAGTTGGGCCCAACTGCACCAAACCAAAAAAAAAAAATTATTGATGCATGCATTTCCAACTGCACTGCAGTTGGAAAAGCATGCAACCAAACAGCCCTCAATGTTTTTACAGTGGATTGGATTGCAAAATAATACTGTTTCACGACTATTCTTGTACATGGTTCACTTGTAACGGTTATGTATAAAAAAATTATATATTTTAAATTCTTATAATAAAAACGAGAAGAATTAGATTGGATTGAAAACAAAGGGCTCAATTCTCTTTGTGTCCAATTCAGTGGAGAGAGAGAGAGAGAGAGAGAGAGAGAGAGAGAGAGAGAGAGAGAGATTATATGTTTTAAATTTTTATAATAAAAATGAGAATAATTAGATTGGATTGAAAACAAAAGGTTCAAATTTCTTCCTCTCTAAATCAGTGGAGAGAGAGAGAGAGAGAGAGAGAGAGAGAGATTACGATGAAAAATGAAAACAGAAAAACAACTTCATTTATGATAGTGCCACGAGAATATAAATTGATGATTCGTTATATGTCATAGATAAATATAAATATTATTGTTTTTGACTGTTTACGAGAATTGATGGACAAATTAGAACTGTTAATGGATCCATCAGAAACATATCGTCAGATGGTATTTTGACGTTAGTAGTGTCCTTTTAAACTTTGTTAGTATGTTCAATTTTTGAGTCCATTGTGAGGCTTTAGGGAATGCATCAAGCATTAATTTCTCCTTTGTATTCTTTAGTTGATTAAGGTTGGAGTTTACATCATATATATGTCAATAATCAATGTGTTTACAGTGGATCCGATTGCAAAATAATACTATTTCACCACTATTCTTGTCCCCATTGTTCACTTGTAACGGTTGAATGATGTAATCTTATATAATATCAATCTTTTTAGTTTTATATATATATATATATATATATATATATATATATATATATATATATATATATAGAGTTTATTATACTATTATGAGTACGATCGCACTCGTACTCATAAGTTGTTTTCGATGATAGAGCTTCCGAATCGACGATCCACACCGTTAAACGTTATCTATAGCATTTAAAACTTCTAGAAATAAAATTTTATAATTTTTCGATATCATTTACCCTACGATCAAAAGCTCACAAAATTGACAATTTTTAATGGCCGGTATGAAATATTTGCTAGTTTAACGGTGTAAAAGAATCGAAATAGGTTGAATTTTTGATAGAAAATTCTATTCACTACCTAAATAAAGATCAATAACTCCGATCTTAAATTGAAAGATTCGGTCATCCATTTTTAGGACGTCGTTCGATTTTGACCGTTCATTTTATACCCGCTTGATGGACTTTATAATGATTTCAAAAAGTTCGAAATTTATTTTCTAGAAGTTTCAAATACTCTAGATCATGTTTAACGGTGTGGATCGCCGATTCGAAAACCCCAACATCGAAACAACTTATGAGTAGTAAGGGCTCTATACTCATAATAAGATAGTAGCTCTACTCTATATATATATATATATATATATATATATATATATATATTGTATTGTCAATGTAGGTACATTCAAATAAGGACTAATTAATCTATATCAGTTTAACTTTGTGTAAATAACTATGTTTCTTTTGAATAACGTATGCGAGAATTCACAAGCTCAAAATGGTGATTTTTATGTGTATTTGATTTATGCCCATCATGTCAAATAATCTTTGTTATCCTTTTTATGCATGATAGAGTAATAACACTCTTTGTTTGTTTGCCTTTTTGAATTATAAGGCTAATGTTCATAAGCTTAAAATAGGAAAAAAATAAAAAAGGAATGATAGCCCAAATCTACGTACGGATTAAGGATGCAAACGGCGCGAATTCTGGGGCCCATTTCTTGACTGATTGGATCTCGAAAGTAGATATTTAACCGATCAGAATTCATGATGAATCAAAGGTATGAAAAGAATTCTCGCCTCTTGCTCCATCTTTTTTCACTGGCTTAGAGCAGATTCGAGATGTTTTTTTTTTTTTTCTTTAGCTCCAATTTACCACCCGATTTGAGATAGATGAAGACAAGAGCTCCATCAATTTCGATCCATCTACGTCCCTAATATGGATTGATTGGAGTCCCTTTGAATTTTTTGTTTTTTTTTTTTCTCTTATTATGAAATTCAAATGGGTTTTCACATCACTAGTCAACAAAAGTCTAGTCAGTTATACGACCCTTTTTTAGTATTATATCTATAAATTCGATTCTAAGTAAACACTGTGAATTCTCCTAGAAAATCACTACAAAACCATATAAGATCATTATCATTCCAACTCTACAATTTTTAATCCAAAGATTATAAATATAGTAGTAAAAAGGCGTAAATAGTATTAATAGTATTAAAAGATTCTACACATCTCCCCCCCCCTCCCCCTCTCTCTCTCTCTCTCTCTTATAGAGTTATTTTTTTATCATTAAATCATTCAATTCTTTTGAAAATGAATTTAGTTAAAAATATAAAGCAACTAATTAACTTCAAACTTGAAATTTTAGATATCAAATATCAAATCTTTTGTCATTTTTACTAAAAATAATCCACTTAGAAAAAAAAATCGACGCACATTAACAACTAATTAATACTTCTTTAGTTTAATTTTTTTGAAAAATAGAACATTGAGGATTAATTATGCAATTAGCTAGAGCTATAATTCTCAATTTAAAGACCATCAGATGATAGCTTTTGTGGTTAGCAGTACTAACTATATATGACTTAGGTTAATTTGTAATGTGGTGGTTAAAAATATTATTTTTATATTGTAAAATATTTAAAATTTTTAAAGTGCTTTAAAACTTTTGTTATACTATAAAATTACTGTTGTAATCCTCATGGGAGAAATATATATGCAGCTACATATTTCTGTAGTGACAGTTGCAACTATAATTCTAAAGCATTAGATGAAAAAAAATCATAAGTGTTTTTAAATTTTTTTCAACTCTTTATACCACAAAAATGATATTTTTTTTAACTATTACTTTATCAAACTAGGTCTTAGTGGTATGTGATAGAGACCAACAAGTCAACACCCAAGACATCAAGAAAAATGTGAGGCTTTTGCCTCCCATGCTAGGTACGCTGCTGAGATATTTTAAATGATATTTAGCGACGCTTTAAAGCGTCGGTAAAAATAATTCCAACGTTTGTAAAATCGTTCTGTAAAGAGTCGTTAAATAAACATGTCGGGATAAATATACCGACGTTTTAATATAGCGTCGAAAATTTTATATAAATATTTGATAAAAATATGTTTATCGCGACGCTTAATCATAAATATTGATAAACGCTAAATATTAAAGACGTTAAAAGAAAACGTCATTTAAAAAACGTCGTCTAAAACATATTTTGTTGTAGTGGTAGGATTTGGGATGGGTTAAATTGAAGGAATTTTAGTGCTTAGAGACCTGCAGGTGTGATTAAAAAAAAAAAAAAAATTAAAATAAAAAAAAAAAAAAGAAACTTTTCTATTGAAGTGCAATTATTCATGTTGGTTTTAATATGTCAAATCATCTTAAGAATCGAATACTCTTTATTTGAACCGAGGTGTTAATTTTGTCCACTTTTCTATATCTTATTTCAATAAAAGTTTTTTTTTTCTAAAAACAGAGATGAGTTTTTCTTTGGCAAGCAGAAGGTCATGTAACTGGTGAGTAGTACTATCAAAATATTCTAAAAGTTAATATTATTTATTAGAGGAGATACTTATCGATCAAATATTTATTTACTAAAATACACTCACAGAAATAATAGCAAATGAGATTTATTAAATCTGATCAAATTAATTACTAAATATTAAATAGTAACTACATTAAAATTAGCTCCCTCTCTCTCTATATATATGTCTTTCACATATGATTCAAATATTTTTTTTTGAGAGATAGATATCATGCTACCCGCTTCATCTACCCGCTTCGTTTATTTTTAGAAAATAAACCTAGCTAGAAATGTGAAGCAACTAGGATTCGAACTCGGATTTCGGATGCCAACCACCAAGTCCTTTACCACTTGCTCTGTAAACGGTCGATTATTTCATATAATATAGCATAGCCCAATGTAAGTTTTCTCATTTCATTTCCAACTTGTACGGTTTAAGGCTCCGGGGGCTAATTAGAGGCCATGCACTAATTAATTAAGCATCTTGGAGGTCCGTACGGATGGATGAGAGAGAAGCAAATTTTGGAGTCTTTTATACCGCGCATCTTTCGTCGTTTCAGATCTAATTAAATTTTTGTTTTTTGAGAGATTTTCTTTGTACTCCGTATTTTTGATATTAATAAAGTATTTGATCCGTTTCTTTCATCCGCGGACGAGGCCGTCAACCACGAAATATCACAACATTTTCTCGCTTATCTTTTCTTTTCTTGTATTAAATTATTTTTTGGATCTATTTTTCGCCGTTCCGATTTTAACAGTTTGAATAAAAATGTGAGTATAAGCTGGAACTAGAAAAATTATGTTTTGATGAAAATGTGAGTATAAGGTGGAATAGTTGGTAGTTATAAATAAAAAATAATAATATTACCTCTATAATTGAATTTAAAGTTTTAAACTTATAATTTTAAATTGTTTTAAAATTTAAAATTTAAAATTAAATTTTAAAATTTTGATTTTAAATATCAAATTTTAAATTTAAGATAAATTTAAATTTCAAAGATATAAAATAGCAAATTTAAAACTTAAAAACTAAAAATATCAAATTTAAAATTTAAACTTTAAAATTTTCTTTTTAAATTATAAATTTAAATTTTAAAATTATACATTTTAAAAATTAAAATTAAAATTAAAATTTAAAATAAATCTCTTTCTCTCTCTCCGGGGTTGGGAACCCTTTGTTCCATCCTTGGGTGGGAACAACCCGAGGATAGGAACAAGTTGTTCCCACCTACCCGGTACAAGACCCCTCTTGTACCGGATGGGTGGGAACAATTTGTTCCCATCCCCAAATTCTTGTTAAGGTAAAAAGGGGATAACTCTCTTATCCCTTTTTATATCCGAGCCAAACGCTGTGTAAAGGTACTAACATAGAATATGGTAATTTTAATTACTAATAAGTAATTAATGAGTAAAATGACAAGCAATAAGTTATTAGGATTGCATGCACCTGCTAAGGCACCGTTTGGTTAGGAAATAGGAATAGCAATATGCCCTTATATATCTTCCCCTTTATATCCAAACGCTAATTTTTTATCCGAGAATAGTAGTTCTCGGTTATCCTCACCAACATCTTCATTTTTTTATATGAAACTATCTAATATTTTTCTTATTCTCGAAAACCACTCAATTTTCATCCAAACGCTATTTTTCTTATCCTCATACTTATACCTATCCTTGCAAGAACCTTTTCACATTTCCCTTCTCTATGAGCTTTTAATGTTTGTAGTCTATGAGGAACTCTTCCTCCAAAGCACTCTAATTGTTGAGCCCTTCTTTCGAGCAACTTGTGCTTCTTCTCCTGGCCATTAATTAATACTTTTTTTGAGTACTTCAAGACAAAAGAGCTCTACTATACAAGCCACACACAAGGTCATACATATAATGTAACTGTACATGTTGCATCACTTAAAATATATGAATATAGGCTTTGGATCGGCTATTAGTAAGAACTAATTATTTCATATATATATATATATATATATATATATATATATATATATATATATATATATATATATATATATATATATATATTAAAAGTGTGGGTATTAGTAAGAATAGGGATAATTTTTTATTGGAATAAAATTAGAATATAAGCGGAAACAAGATAAATAGTATTTGAATGGTTTTTTTTTTTTAATAAGATCCCGGATTAATGTATAGTTGAAATTTGAAAATGCCCAAATAACCCTTCTCTCTTTTAATCTAAAATCAACCCATTTTTAAAAAAAATTTATTTGTAACATGTATAAATTTTTTAGTGTAATTTTTAATTTAAAAAGTAATAACTTAAAATTCTAAAACTTTCATATTTTAATAATTTATGACAATAATTATGAAATCTTATCTGTGTATTTTAAATAATACTTTTAGCATATAATATTACAGTAAAAAGACACTTAATTAATTATCAAAATGTAACCATCATGTTAAAAAATATTGATATATTTTTTAGCAATTAATCTAAAACACATGCATTAATTATTCTAGCACATGAGGGTAATTTACAATACTTTGTTTTAAAAAAAATCTACGTATATATACCATCAAGCAAAATTTACTGGTATAATTAATATTCCATCAATTATATAGCAGTAAAATAAATATAAATCATAGTCACAACTGAAATTTTCAACTGAACAGATAGATGTATACGTGAAACCAATCAAATATAAAAACATAACATTATCACACGTATCTCACATAACAAGCAACATAACATATTTCTCTCAACAAAAAGCCCAGATAAAGCATACTTATATCCATATAAAGAAAGTATAGACACTATTTACAATGCGTTTAAATAGACACTATTTACAATGCGTTTAAATACAAAATTTGAAAATCCAAACATTCAACATTTACTATTCCATAATTGCTCTGTTATAGTATTGCGCAGGCTCTCGCCACATCTTGCGTCATCTGTGCCGGCAATATTTGGCGGTTCGTCGTCGCCATCGTCAAGGAAGAGTTGGTCTATCTATTCATTAAAATATATATCGTTTTCTTATTGTATTCGGATAAAATTATGTTTTACACAATATGTCATAACAATCATGCACAGTACTTTATAAGAAAATGATGTTGCCTGATTAAGAATCTTGAACCATTTTTTTAATATATCAAAAGTCTTCTCGATATCATTTCTCAACTGAGTATACCGATAATTATAGAGATCTCGAGGATTATCCTGGGATAACCCGTTTTGGGTGGGAACCGTAGTTCCTACCTTGCACGATAACAAAAACGGTGTATAACGACACTTTTAAATGTCGATATAGGTAAAAAAAAAAATGCTGCTGACTAAATTACCGATACCTTTTTAAAGTGTTGCTATATATAGCTAGGATCGTTATATGTAGGGCTGCCTTGATGTTTGGCATCTACTCCACCAGCAACCTGTAATGAAGAGACACGTGGCAATCGTAACCCTCTACGGTCCCTGGGGGATCCTTGCGGTTGAGCTCCAGCCGCCGGAACCCTATTTCGTCGGCTGTGCCGACGGAGCAAGAGAAGAGGAGATGGTGATCATTTTTTTTTTTCGCTTTTTTCTTTTCTATTTGTAATGGGGCCGAGTGGACTGGGTAGGATTGGTTGAGTAGAGAAATATTTTGTTTTTGATTGGATTGGACTTTATATATAGACCTTAGTAGTTTTTTTTTTAATTTTTTTTATATAAATAAAACACTTACACAAGAGTGTTCTAAAAATATGTCTCAATAATCTAATTCTGTTGTAATATAGATAGATTTATATTTAAGTACAAGAAGGGACCATCTTGTACCGAATCCCAACAATGTGATAGAGTCTAGCTGGGTGCTTTTAGAAGCAAGCGTGGAGTCTACCTAAATTTAAAAGTGTTGTTATAGACCGTTTTTATTGTAGTGATTAGGGATGTCAATGAGTATGAATATTCAAAATTGTATTCAAATTTGAATTTGAACAGGATGGATTTACTCGATGCAAAACGAATATAATTTTGAATATTGGTATAAAAAATAAAATTCCGACGGATTTGAATTTGATTCTGGATTTTCTCACCCGAATTGGTTTTACATTATATAATATATATATGAACGCTTGATATTACACTTGGACTTATATTTTAAAATTTTAGATTTTAATATAATATATTTTGTAATGTAATAAAGTGAAATAATTATTTCAGATTTAGATTTGATTTCGAATTTGATGTCGAGATTTTGGCCAGGTTCAAATTTGAATAAAAATTTTCAAAATCCATTCGAAATCGAATTTGAATTTGGATTCAGATTTTTTGGTTTGGATTCGAATTTTAAAAGACTTGCTCCACACCTGAAACGTTGACATTCCTTGGGAGCATATATCCTTCCAAGTGTTATAGAAAGACAAAAGCAGATGGAGATAGCAAAGGAAGGGAAAGAGACAAAAATTGCATCAAAAGCACGTCCTTCTCAATGTAAAAGGGACTGCAGCAGACAAAAAGCACAAAAATCAAACAACCAACGATAACTCGAAAGGAACGTTTGAAACTTTTTTCATTAGATGCTGACATATTAGTAACATACAAAAATAATAAAATTAATTACAAACAGCCCTATGCAAGCATAGCAAATTTTAAACATATTTCCATAAAGTTCAACTTTCTTATGTTAACTTTGCAAAAATTTTACTGTTTTCAAATATGTCCCTACCATTAGGATTCGTTAAAAAAATTTAATTAACCGTATAGAAAATACTTAAGTTTGATTAGTGAATGAGGTAAATTGATATTTTTACCCCTCTTATATTATACTTTATGAGTCCGGCCGGCTGCTATGCTATCGATAGCACCAAGCACTTTGTGCTATCAAATTTTCTGTCGTTAGATTAACCTTTTTTATTATTTTTATCCGTTAAATTATATTATTCAACCAACCACCAACTCAACCCTAGAGGGCCGACATCATCCTAACCGCACATTTTTCAATACAAAGGATAAAAAATTAATAGCACCTACAACTTGGTGCTATTGATAGTATTCCAGACTAGTTCTATACTTTATTATCTCATTCAAAATTCTAACAATGAGAACTCTTCTTCTTCTTTTCTCTCTCTCCTTCATCCTAGTTTTTAATCTGTAACTAAAATTTCTCCGTCCCCATGCATCTAAGATGCGTGTTGTTTCACCAATGTCGAGCGCATGTCGCTTTTTCCATCAATTTTCTCTATATTTTTTTTCTTATTTTGCACAAAAGAAAATTTTTAAGAAAAAATTAAGTAGCGAAAGAAGAGCTTGCAACAATGATGGATTTGATTGGGTTGTAAAGAGAAGGAAGAAGAGAAAGAAGATAACCATTAAAATTTTTTTGGGAGAATATTTCTACACGATTATAACAGCTGAGCTTTTAAAGGGATATATTTGTGATGGCAAAATTGACATTCCACTTACCTGCTATTAAAAAATAAATAGTTCTCAAACGGTAACAAATCAGAGAAATAAATATGAATAATATCATTAAAATTTTATAAGAATAATATAAAAAATTTAATTTTATAAAAATATATCTATAATTTGCTATACTTACAAAAAGTTGTATGCAATTAATGCAAAAAAATAATAATAATAATTAATAATATAAAATGTCCAAAGTATTTTTGTAGCATACCGAACTTCTAAAGTCTTGAAGTTACGGGGCATGTTGGCTTAAAAGGCCTTTGGAATGATTCCGGTGAAGTCCGGAAGCTTTCGGGTATTTTCGATACACGTGGGTGCGAAAATGGGACCCGAAAGGCTATGTTGGGCCGCGAGCTAAATTCGGCACTAGTGCGGATGTGGTGATGATGTGGACATGATTAAAATCATGCATGGGGAGTCTCGGTGCGATTTCATGTGCATCGGAGATATACGGAGCCGAAAGTGAGTTGAAACGGAGAAGAAATGGACGAAGCTGGAAAAATGGCTAAGGCCTTGGAATGCTGGCTGGGAGGACCTGTGAGGTCCGGTCTCTTGAATAAGGACTGGTCCTCAAGGGTCCGGTCCCTTGGGAGGGACCGGTTTCCGTACGCGTGAAAGTTGGAGCAGAGGAGTTATGCGAGAGATTTGCTCTCGGGGACCAGTCCTTTGTGGGAAGAGACCGGTCCCCATGTGCGCAATGGCTGAGCAAGCTCTCGGGGACCGGTCCCTTCGGGGGAGAGACCAGTCCCCGTGCGCGCAGTAGTGGAGCAAAGCTCTCGGGGACCGGTCCCTGAGCTCGAAAACTGCCCAGTCTGGACAGTGTACAGGATTGAAAGTTGAGGGGCCTGTTAGCATATTGTGCAGGGGTTATGTGTAAAGAAAGGGGTAAACCCTCTTTCTCTCTCACTCCCTCACTCAGATCTCTCTCTCTCTTTCCCTTTCTGTCAACCGAAAGAAAAAAAGAAAGGAGAGAGGGAAAGGAGAAGGAAAGAAAAGAAAGAAAAGAAGAAAAGGAAGGAGATGAAGAAGAAGATTAAGGTGGAGATCACCATGGCCATCTTCTTCCTCTTCCTTGAGCTTGGAGCAAGCTCTTGAGAGGTAAGTTTCTAAGCTCTCTTATGGTAGACTCTAGGGTTTTGATGGTTAAGCTGTAGAAATGGTAACTTTGGAACCCCTTGATGCTAAATAGATGATCAAACCCTAAATCTATGGATTTATTGGTAGGTTTTGTATAGATGCAAATCTAGAGTTCAAAAAGAAAGTTTTTGTAAATAAATGAGATTTATCTCATTTGACCCTTTGTAAATCTAATTGGGGGTATAACGAACGCGTTGGCGCGCTTGGTTCGGTGATCCGACGAGCGGACGCAAAGTTATTAACGAAATGATATATTTTTAACAGATAGCCGCAGCACGCGAAATAGAAGCCCAAAAATTCTGAGATCGGATCCGGGGCATCGTGAAGTCGTGGAATAACGCTAGGAAGTTTTGGATCGTGAATTGGTTGCCGTTCGGTTGGTCGCGCGAGAGTTCGGGCCGAACCGGGTCAAGGGTGCCGCGGGCGGCCGATTGCAAGTGTCGACGAGCAATCGGAGAGTAAAACCGGTGGGTTGTGTTTACCGAAAAGACTAGGTTGACTGTATGTCTAAGAATGACATAAGTTCATGTTGATGCATATAAATGTCAAATGATGCATGTGTAGAAAATACATGTTAGTAACATAAAGTAAAGTGCTAAGTAGATGCATATGATGAGCATAATAGATAAATGCTAGATGTTGCATGAATGCATGCTTAGCATAGTGAGTACATGCTAGATGTATATGGATAAATGCATGTAGATGAATCGATAACTCTAGAGTGAGTAGAGAACTCGATAGTGGAATGCTCGATTGAACAATTAGGATGTCGAATAGATCGAGTGGCATTTAACCTAGTGTTAAAGAACATAGGTTATAGTAAATCTAGAGTCAAATCGGCCTAGGCGTGTGGCATTGAATCTAGTGTCAGGGACATAGGTTGAACAAGGATGAATGTGAACCTAATGTTAGTAAACATAGGTCAAATCAAGATGGCATTGAATCTAGAGTTAAGTCAACCTAGGTTATGTAGTAAAGAAAGTGGACCTAGATTCAAGTAGACTTAGGTTGTAAAGGATAATGGACCTAAGTGGGTCGACTTTTGAGGGTTAAGACCAACCCGCAAGCTTTGTGGAACGGATTTTGAAATCCCGAGATTTGGACACCGAGGCGGGTGTCGGGCGTGTGCGACGATTTCGCCGTCCAGAACTATACCACTAATGTGACGCCCCAACTTCTCAGGGGGTCACCCATCCTAGGACTACTCCCGTTGTAGCACGCTTAACTCTCTTAACCTCTTGGGCCTTGCCACCACCCAAAATGCTTAAGCCGGGTTAAGAGTTTAGCCCTATTATATCTCATATATAGGACTATCTGGGGTCTCACAAGGGGGTCACCCATCCTAGGACTACTCCCGTCGTAGCACGCTTAACTTTCTTAACCTCTTGGGCCTTGCCACCACCCAAAATGCTTAAACCGGGTTAAGAGTTTTATATCTCATATATAGAACTATCTGGGGTCTCACAATAACTTATAAGAGTTTAGCCCTATTATATTTCATATATCTCATTTTGGGTAGTGGCAAGGCCCTCATATATAGAACTATCTGGGGTCTCACAATAACTCATAAGAGTTTAGCCCTATTATATCTCATATATCTCATTTTGGGTGGTGGCAAGGCCCAAGAGGTTAAGAGAGTTAAGCGTGCTACGACGGGAGTAGTCCTAGGATGGGTGACCCCCTGGAAAGTTGGGGCGTCACAGATGGTATCAGAGCCAATTACCAGCCTGAAATGTGAGATGAGTCTCACGAGCTGTGGTCCGGATGACGGGCTAGCGAGACGAGTCTCACATCGCCCGGTACTTTTGAGTCTGAGCACGTCAGGGCTTAAAGGATGGGAGATTGTGAGACCCCGGATAGTCCTATATATGAGATATTATAGGGCTAAATTCTTAACCCGGCTTAAGTATTTTGGGTGGTGGCAAAGCCCAAGAAGTTAAGAGAGTTAAGCGTGCTACGACGGGAGTAGTCCTAGGATGGGTGACCCCTTGGGAAGTTGGGAAGTCACAACTGACGTGTGTGCGACGATTTCGCCGCCGGGTGGGTGAGCCGAGCTAAGTTCTATACCGGTTGAGCCGGGTTGTGAATTATACCGCTGGTTGACTCGAACCACTGTCGTGGCGTGTGCGACGATTTCGCCGCCGGGTGGCTAGGTTAGAAAGCGCGGTAGGCTGTTGAAAGCTGAGGTGCTTGTGAGACGTCCATCACATCGAGCCAGACAGTGCGCGGATTATCTTCAATTGATTGACTCAAGACTGAGTCGTGTGGCATAGTGAGCTGAGGTAAAGGTAACCTTAGAAGTGACTTGCTAATAAGCATAGAGTGCCCTAGAATAAAGAGTCAAGAGTATTTATAGCTAATTTTGATAAATATCTAATGATAGCAAGATGTGGCTAATGTAAAGGATAGCTAAGTTGTAAAGAAAAGCTAAAACTATTTGATAGTTGCATATCGCATATTGTGAGGCATGTTTTCTGTTAGTTGTATAGTAATATCATGATATATATATATATATATATATATATATATATATATATATATATATATATATATATATATATATATATATATATATATATATATGTGGATATTTTTAGATTAACATGATTGCAGTGCCTCCTTGTACCTATTGGTCGAGCTTTTCTCTTGGGTGGCCGTACCCACTGGGAACGATGGAGTTGGTTCTCACCCCACGTTGTTTTGGAGTGTTTTCCAGGTACACACGTGAGCGGCGCAGCAGCGACGCAAGGCAAGGGTATAGCTCCGTAGATAGCGCCCTACCCCAGAGACCGGAGATAGAAGTACTCCAGTCGGCTAGCTAGGCGTATAGAAAATGAAAGAGTAAGATGTATCAAAACTTGTAAACAATGTTGTAATAACCAGATTGTATTAGGAAGTTGAATGCAAATGTAAAAATATAAACTCGTCTCTGTGGTCATTTACGAAACCGACCAAATAGGCGGGCTCAGGGCGTGACAATTTTCGTAACTTAACTAACCAACCAACGTCGCCCTCCCATGCACTAGTCTCTACTGGAGACGTGTAAAGTAACGCTCTCCACATAATTCTTTAGCTGAGATTCTTTTTAGGTTGAGATGGTAACTATTGTTTTGAAGAGTGGTTAGGAGATGAGTGGATTGATATTACGATTACCAATCGAGCTAACTAAGTTGTGTGGCTTTGTTTCTTCGCCTTGGGCGCGTCAACCACACTTTTCGTGTCCAAAAAAAAAAAAAATATTCGGAGATTCCAATTACATACTAATCAAATCAGTCTCTAGTGTTGGTGGGAGATGGGACAACCGACTGATTGAGTTAGACGGTCCGTTTGGTTTACTGTAAAATTATAAAAAAAATATCTTTTTTTAATAAAAATTCATATTTTATTGTGCTTGAGTTTTTCTTTTCTGTTAAAAAATAATAATAAACAAAAATTTTAACTTTTCCCTAAATCTATAGAAACAGGTATATTTACATTGTCCCATACCAAAAAAAAAAAAAAAAAAATATTATGTAGAAGATAATTTTTCGAAGCGGTTTTATGCCGAACCAAATGCCTCCTAAGTCGTGCGGCGGCGCTTTAATTGCCCTCCACCATGTCAACAACACTTTATTCCATTTGAGGATGTCTCCACCACAATTTTTTTTGGACAAAAGTGTATGTATACATCAGTTATAAGTCATTATGAGAAAGACCAATTAATAATTGGCTTTGTTTGGTTAGGTACTGCTTGGCCGTGACAATAACCACTGCTCATGATATGCATTTTAGAAGTACACTTTATGCTAAATAACAATAAGCAGTTGAGCTGAGTGTAATCTCCTAATGATAAGAAAATATTAAATAATTTTATATAGAAAATAAAGGTGTTGGTGGGGATAACCGAGAACTACTATTCTCGGGTAAAAAATTAGCGTTTGGGTATAAAGGGGGGGATAAGGGCCTATTCCTATCCCTATTCCCTAACCAAACAAAGCGGGGATAGGAATAAGAATAGACCCTTATCCCCTCTTATACCCAAATGCTAATTTTTTATTCGAGAATAGTAGTTCTCGGTTATCCCCACCAACACCTCCATTTTTTATATAAAACTACCTAATATTTTTCTTATCCCCGGAAACAACCCAATTTTCATCGTTATTTTTTTTATCCCCATAGTTGTACCTATCCCTGTAATAGCTAGTTCTTACTTATACCCGAACCAAACGATAATTAGTGCCACCAGTATAATGATTTATCAGTATAAATCATAAGCCTCAGTGACACAAAAGTTATCATGCTTTTACTATTCTGATCAACTTTTTTTTTTATTAATACTAAAATCCAACAAAAAGTTTAATCGTAAATCACCGAATGTGTAGCAGTGTGTAAAATTTGCACCTACTTATATACATAGTGTGCGTACAATATTTTTCTTTTGAGAAATAACTTCATAAATTACTTTTAAATTTATTCAGATTTGTTGAGAATTTTTAATTTTGTAGATTAAATAATCTTAGCTAATTAAGTTAAAACTTCCATTAAATCATTTGATAATTCGATTAAATTTAACAGCAATAACTATCCTATAGTGATTAGAAATTATTAATTTTATATGTTTCAGCTAATAAAATATGATTTAAAAATAAAAAATAAAAATTAAAGTTGAACTACTTTAATTACAACTAGTTAAGGGGCCCGCGCGATGCGGCGGGAAAATAATATAATAGTAAATTAGTATAACTATTAACATTATTTTTTTTTTCTATTTTGTATAAATATTTTTAAATATTATTTATCTTAGTATTGAATAATTAAAAAATAAAGAATAAATTAAAAAATAAAAATAAATATATATTTATTTTTAAAAGCATTTAAATCTAATAAATAAAATAAATAAATCAGTTTAAAATAAAATAAAAGATCATTATTGTCACGCCCCAAACACGAGTCATAACAGACGCCACATACCTACTAATTTAGCAAATATATATGCAAGGCTACGAAATCAGACAGTATAACGTACAAAAGATCATCATAAAGACTACGGGTGTTACAATTATAGTATTAAAAAAAATAAATTATTCTATTATCATCAAGGTAAAATTAAATAAAAAATAAAAAAATTTAAGTAGAGTGAAAGTACTATCTTTAGTATTCTTGGCGGCAACATTTTTATTGTGTCATCATTAATTTTTATCGTTACAAATACAACTAAGAAAGTATTTGATTTCTAAATATTACATTAGTGAAGAAATTAGTAGTTAATTATAAGAAGGGAAAAAAATAAAACTAATGAAAATACATTAGAAATCAAATATTATATTATTATATAAATTAATTCTTAAAAAATTATTTATGAACTAAAGTAAAAAATATGTAAAGTTTAGAAATTATGGCCCAAAATAAAAAAGAGCAAAAAGATTGAGGTCCAATATAAAATTAATCTTTTAAAAAATTAATATGGACACCACTACGTCAAAAATAAAGGAAGGTCTTTTTTTGATTTCCAAATTAATGTATTTATATATTTATTTATAAATATTAATTATAAATAAATAAATATTTATAAATTGTATGAAAGAGAGTGGAACAAAGAGAGGAAAAAAAAAAAAAGTGGACCCTACAGTGCTCCCCCAAACCCGGGAGAGCTTGAAAAGGTTACCAAATATAATAAATTTATAATAAATATAAATGGACTATAGTTCAGTTTCATCCGCGCACAAATAGCGACAAATTAACTTTGACTTGAAGGCCTTTGACTGCATCAAAGTGGGGGCCACCACAGGACACGTGTCTTATATTTTCAGTGTATTTTTATTATTTTCGGAGAAATTATTGTTACGTCTTATCCACCGAACCTGATTTTTTATGGCGAAAGTAATTCAATATACAAAATACTTTGGTGAATTTACATTAAAAAATTTATTAGTTTTGAGTCTTTACAAAATTAGGTCGTATTTTTTGATATTATAAATTCAATTCGAATTTTCAATAAACTGACCAAAATATTTTTATTCTTTTCTCTCTCTTCTTTTGTTTTTCTCATTATTTTTTCTCTTCGAAAAGGCAATGAAGGCGGCCCGCATCTGCCCGGTGCACTCTCACGTACCCTCGACCGCGCCAACACCCCCCGCCCTCCTCGCCTCCGACCCTGCCAAGGCTGTGCCGCTACTCTTTTTTTTTTCCTCTCTTGATCTCTGACCCTCCTTCATCGCGTTCGCGGCCCTCCGCGATAGTAACGAAAACGGCAACGCGATTATTATGAAATTGCACTATTTTAAAAGAAAATTTGTATTATTATGAACGTAAGTTACACTATTTGAGATATAAACTGTACCAATTAAAATGAAAGTTACCATCTTTAAACAAAAATTGCACTCTTTAGTAGATATTTATACTGTTTTTTTTATCTTAGGCTAAATTACAGAAAATCCTATCAAAAATCGATTTTTCACTTTTTCGATCCCATGTCATTTAAAAACCTACACTTTGTCCCTTTGTAAAATAAAAAATGTTCACTTCACCATTTATCGTTAGTGATCCGTTAGGGTTCCGTTATAAAATATTTTTATAAAAAAAAAAAACCTTCCGCCTTCTACTGTTGCTTTACCCTTCTCCGCCTCGTCGCCTCGCCTTCCTCCACTGTCTCATCTTCGCCCACATCTCCGTCCACACCCACAAATACCCCCTCGTCCTCCTCCGCCGCCTCGCCTTCGCCCTTGTTGCCCTTGGCCATCTCTCCATCCACACCCATCTTGATTTTCTCCCTATTGTTGCCGAAATCGAGAGGCGACGAGGGTTCAGGAGGAGAAGGGAAGCAGGTGGGGAAGAAAATGAAGAGAAACCGCAGTCGATCGACGCGCGAACCGCGGCCGATTGAGACGGCAGATGAGCAAAATGAGGAAAAAAACGAAAATGGCGGGGGGCAAAATGGTCATTTTGTCATCACAATTCACACCGTACTCTCCTGTAAATATTTTTCATTTTACAATGGGGTAAAATGTAGGTTTTTAAATAACAGAAAAAAAAGTGAAAAATCGAATTTTGACAGAAGAGTTTTACATAATTTAGCCTTTATCTTATTATACACTCTTTGAGATAAAGTCTAATAATTTAAATTATATATATTTGATGAATTTTTATTAAAGAATTTTAGGCATGTAGTGCATGTATGTATAAATATACACTTTGTGTAGAGAATATTTAATAGGATATACTAATAAATTCAAAAAAAAAAGAAAATTTTTTTTGCTTGCACCTAGTGCAGTGATTCATACACGGCACAAATTAAATATTAGATGATTGATAAAATATTTGATAATTAATATTATATAATATAATATAATATAAATATAATATATATATATATAAT
This sequence comes from Aechmea fasciata, assembly GCA_025177825.1. Classification (NCBI taxonomy): domain Eukaryota; kingdom Viridiplantae; phylum Streptophyta; class Magnoliopsida; order Poales; family Bromeliaceae; genus Aechmea; species Aechmea fasciata. The sequence goes on from CM045924.1 coordinate 12,903,977, forward strand.
ATAAAATAACTAACTACAGAGATTTATGTTTAATGCATATTTTATAGTCTGTTTACATGTGAATGGCGGCGTCCATAAGTATGCCACCATTAGCTAAAGCATGTCTCTTTTTGTTAATGTGACCGAACCAAAGCAGTGTGTGGTGCATGCACGTACCAAAGTTTCTATAGAGCATTGCATCGATCGTTGGTGTGGCCTTGTAATTAATCCTATATAAATAACATCCATATATGCATCGATCGCCACACGATGTATATACCAAACGAAGCTACGTACATATATAGAAGTAGAGAGAGAGAGATAGTGACGGGGATAGTGACGGGGTCGGGGGGAGAGTAAGGCCACATGATATATATATATATATACCAAACTAATTAAGTTGGATAGATGTAGAGAGAGTAGAGAAGAGGAGTAGAGATGGGGAGGAGACCGTGTTGCTCTAAGGATGGACTAAAGAAAGGAGCATGGTCGGTTTTTGAAGATATGATCCTTACCGAGTACATTAAGCTTCACGGTGGAGGAAAATGGAGAGATCTCCCAACAAGAGCAGGTGAGAGAGATCAAGGTTCAGTTAAGCCATGCATGATTTGCCCTAGCTAGCTTGTGCTTTGCCTTTTTATATATTAATTGTTTCGCCATCTTTTCGCGATGATCGATCATATTTCGTAACAATATATAATAGGATTAAAGCGATGCGGGAAGAGTTGTCGCCTTCGATGGATGAATTACTTGAGGCCCGGTATCAAGAGGGGAAACATTTCTGACGAGGAAGTGGAGCTCATCATCAAACTCCACAAGCTCCTCGGCAACAGGTATATAGCTTATAACTCAGCCTCTAGATCTTCACAAAATATATCATTTTAATGCATACGTGCACTATATCTTCATCAATTGATCTTTTGTGTAGATGGTCCCTAATAGCAGGGAGACTTCCCGGGCGAACGGACAATGAAATCAAGAACTACTGGAACACATACCTTAGCAAGAAGGCGGAGCCCCGACAGAAGCTGCACAACTCGAAGAGAAGAGATGTTAATAATGTATTAAACTCATCAAAAGCCACTGCTGCAGTCGACGAACAGTCCCATCAAGTTATCCGAACCAAAGCAGTGAGGTGCACCAAAGTTTTTCTCCAGACGCTTCAAGATCTAGATGATGCCGCAAAGCCAAACAAGGAGAATATAACTCCTCCGAGCACCGAGACACCATCTTATACTTCCTCGCTTCCTCCACATGCCGGTTCAATCGATCTGTTCATGGACTTCAACATGGAAGAGCTCATGTCGAGCTTCGCAGATGATGGATTCTACAGTCTATGCAATAACAACGGCCGGGACAAAGACGATGGCAACGCGATCAGTTCTTATGCCGGAGAGGATTCGCTTTGGTTTAGCGAAACCATCCAAGAAGAGTGGAGAGAAAACAATGGCACAGATCTTGGCGATTTCGCACGTATTTGAGATTGCAAGTAATTTAGCATGCAGATTCTCTGCTAGACTCTGAAGGGAATTATATAATAGCATGGTAATTAAATTAAAAGATTCTGCTTGTACATTTCAAAAGTGGTGCACATTTTACACCTTCATTCTAGTATTCACAAAAAATTAAATAGCTTTTAATAAAGGCTAAATTACAGAAAACTTTCCTGTCAATACCCGCTTTTTCACTTTCACCTCCTGTTATTTAAAAATCTACACTTTGCCTTCTTGAAAAATAAGAAATGCTCACAGGAGGGTACACCGTGACAAAATGACAAAAATACCCCTCGCCATTTTCATCTTCTCCCCCCAACCTTACTCCCCCGTCGCCCATCCTCTTCCATTCTTTGAAGAATTCAAAGTGGGCATGGATGGAGAGGCATGCGAGGGCGAGCGCCCCAACCTCGCTCGGCCGTCGCCCCTTCTACTTCGTTCTTCGAGGAGATCGGAGTGGGCATGGATGGAGAGGCGTGCGAGGATGAGCGGCGGAGAAGGGCGAAGGGGATGTAGGCGAGGGCGAGGGCGAGGCAGTGGAGGGAGGGTGAGGCGGCGAAGCTGGGAGGCCGCTGCGAGGCGGTGAGGCGGCGAGGCGGCGGTGAGGCGGAGGGAGGTGAAGCAACTGGGAAAGGACGGAGGGGTATTTGTGGCATAAAAAATTATTTTTTAGCGGAACCCTAGCAGAGCAGTAACGATAAGGGGAAAAGTGCATATTTTTTATTTTTCAAGAGGGCAAAGTGTAAGTTTTTAAATGACAAGGGAAAAAAGTAAAAAATCGAGTTTTGACCGGAGAATTTTATGTAATTTAGCCTTTAATAAAAACAAAAAAAATGATGTGACAAATTATCTACTTTAGAGTGCATGGATAGCACTACTTATGATAAATCATGTAAAACCTCTCTACTTCCATGCATGTAATAAGCCTCATTAAATATTTGAAATGTCAAATATAAAATTATTACTTTTGCTTTTCTCTCAATTGTACATGTAACTAGTTTTGCTTGCCCATGCATGTTTTTCGTTAGGTAAATATAATTAAAAAATTCTAAGTCCGTGGCCTTTGATTAATATATCTTCGTAGGAACTTCTCTGGCCCTCTTTTTGCCCACTAGTTAAGATCCGCAATACGGCAGAAAAATATTATTACAGTAAATTATTATAATTAAAATTAATATATAAATAAGTTATTATATTTTTATAAGTATAAATATTTTTATACTCATAAATTTTTGAATTAATTTTAAGATTTATTGTGAATATACTGTATCTTAGCAAATTAGAAAGATTACCATATAAATTTTTGTTTGCTGATCAGTTGGAAACATTTTGATGAGAAATAGAAGCAAAAACGAACTTTAAAACTCAAAATTTAGTTGTTGAGGACTAAAGTTGAAATACTTTATTTTGGAGGGGCTTTTGGCAGTTTTGTTATATTATATATGCAGTGGACTCCACGTAGACCTATCATTTTCCTCTTTGATTAAAAATGGTTAAGTTTTAGAGAGAGAGAGAGAGAGAGAGAGATTGGAAAAAAAAAAATAAAAGAGAGGAGAGGAGGAGAAGTTTGGTTTCTTTCTGGCTAGCGAGTGAGCGAGTCGAGCATATGCACGTTTGTTTTTTTTTTTTTTTTTTCTTCTCTTTTCTACGTCGAGGTTAGTCCCATAATATTATTATTTTTTGTTTAAATTCTTTCGATAATTTTTTTTTGGAAATTTAGAATTAGAAATTGATTTCTTTTATACATTTTAGGAGCTTATTTTGTGGGTGTCGTTCAGATTAGGAGAGCTATAGCATATCATCTGACTATTTTGATTGTCATCCTGTTTTTTAGGTTCGTGATTTAGGTGAGCTCTGTATTGTCAAAATTGACGGACTATTTTTTATATTTATATTTTATTATTTAATCGGTGAGCTGTACTAGTAATAGATTTGAGGTGATATTGATAATTTCACATATATCAGTAGAGTGAATTAATATATATATATATATATATATATATATATATATATATATATATATATATATATATATATATATATATATATATATATATATATATATAGAGTAGGGCTACTATACTATTATGAGTATTGGAGCCCTACTACTCATAAGTTGTTTTCGATGATGGAGCTTCCGAATTGACGATCCACTCCGTTAAATATGATCTAGAGTATTTAAAACTTCTAGAAAATAAATTTAGTAATTTTTCAAAATCATTTACCTTACGATCAAAAGCTCACAAAATTGACAATTTTTAACTAGCCGATATGGGATACTTGGTAGTTTAACGGTGTAAAAGAATTGAAATAGGTTGAATTTTTGATAGAAAATTCTATTCACTACCTAGATAAAGATCAATAACTCCGATCTTAAATTGAAGGATCCGATCATCTATTTTTAGGACATCGTTCGATTTCTACTGCCGTTCATTTTATGCTCATTTGATGGACTTTATTATGATTTTGAAAAATTACGAAATTTATTTTCTAGAAGTTTTAAATACGCTAGAATATATTTAAAGGAGTGGATCGTCGATTCGGAAGCTATATAATCGAAAACAACTTATGAGTAGTAGGGCTCTACTACTCATAATAGTATAGTAGCCCTACTCTCTCTATATATATATATATATATATATAGTAGGTCTTGCGAGCTATTAGGAACACGGAGCCCTCCATCCTCCTAAGCCGTTTTCGATAATGGAGCTTCCAAGTCGACGATCAGCTCCGTTGGACTTGATCTAGAGTATTTAAAGTTTTTAGAAAATAATTTTTGCGATTTTTCGATATCATTACTTAACAATCGAAAGAATTCAAAATCAATAATTTTTAACGGCTGAAAATAATAATTCTATAAAAAATGATGATATAGCACTAAAATTTTCGATCAGAAATATTGATCTTGTTGTAGATAGTATAAAGAATTTTGTTTCAAAATTTTATTTGATTTGAATGTTTCTACACCGTTAAACTTGAAAACGGCAGATATCACCATTAAAAATTATTGATTTTGAATACTTTTGATCACTAGGTAAATGATATCAAAAAATCGTAAAAATTATTTTCTAGAAACTTCAAATACTCTAGATCAAGTCCAACGGAGCCGATCGTCGATCTCGGAAGCTCCATCATCGAAACCCGCCCTCCGTGCTCTTAAGCCGTATTCGATGATGGAGCTTCCGAATCGACGATCGGTTCCGTTGGACTTGCTCTAGCGTATTTGAAATTTCTAAAAAATAATTTTTGCGATTTTTTGATATCATTTACCTAGTGATCAAAAGAATTTAAAATCAATAATTTTTAATGGTTGATATCTGCCGTTTTCAAGTTTAACGGTGTAGAAGCATTCAAATCAGATGAAATTTTGATACAAAATTCTTTATACTATCTACAACAAGATCAATACTTCTGATAAAAAATTTTAGTCCTATATCACCATTTTTTATAGAATTTTTATTTTCAACCGTTAAAAATTATTGATTTTGAAACCTTTCGATTGTTAGGTAAATAATATCGAAAAATCACAAAAATTATTTTCTAGTAACTTTAAATACGCTATATCAAGTCTAATAGAGCCGATCGTCGATTCGGAAGCTCCATCATCGAAAACAGTTTAGGAGCACGGAGGGCTCCGTGCTCTTAATAGCACACAAGACCTACTATATATATATATATAGCTACTATACTATTATGAGTACGATCGCCTCAGATCATAAGTTGTTTTCACGATAGAGCTCAATCAACGATCCACACCGTTAAACGTTATCTAGAGCATTTAAAACTTCTAGAAATTAAATTTTATAATTTTTCGACATCATTTACCTTACGATCAAGAGATCACAAAATTGACAATTTTTAATCTACCAGATGGGATCTTGACTAGTTTAACAGTGTAAAAAAATCGGAATAGTTTGAATTTTTGATAGAAAATTCTATTCACTACCTAAATAAAGATCAATAACTCCGATCTTAAATTAAAAGATCCGATCATCCATTTTTAGGATGTCGATCGATTTTGACCGTTCATTTTATACCCGCTTGATGGACTTTATAATGATTTCGAAAAATTACGAAATTTATTTTCTAGAAGTTTCAAATACTCTAGATCATGTTTAACGGTGTGGATCGTCGATTTGAAAACCCCAACATCGAAAACAACTTATGAGTAGTAAGTGGCTCTATACTCATAATAGTATAAGAATTCTACTCTCTATATATATAGAGAGTAGGGCTACTATACTCATAATAGTATAGTAGCCCTACTCTATATATATATATAGTACTACTATACATTACAGCAGAGAGCCTTACTACTCATAAGTTGTTTTCGACGATATTCCGAATCGACGATCCACTCGTTAAATATGATCTAGAGTATTTAAAACTTCTAGAAAATAAATTTCGTAATTTTTCGAAATCATTTACCTTACGATCAAAAGCTCACAAAATTGACAATTTTTAACGGCCGATATGGGATACTTGGTAGTTTAACGGTGTAAAAGAATTGAAATATGTTGAATTTTTGATAGAAAATTCTATTCTCTACCTAGATAAAGATCAATAACTCCGATCTTAAATTGAAGGATCCGATCATCTATTTTTAGGACATCATTCGATTTCGGCCGTTCATTTTATGCCCATTTGATGGACTTTATTATGATTTTGAAAAATTACGAAATTTATTTTCTAAAAGTTTTAAATACTCTAGATCATATTTAACTAAGTGGATCGTCGATCTTGAGCTCTATCATCGAAAACAACTTATGAGTAGTAGGGCTCTACTACTCATAATAGTATAATAGCCCTACTCTATATATATATATATATATATAGAGAGAGAGAGAGAGAGAGAGAGAGAGAGAGAGAGAGAGAGAGAGAGAGAGTTGAGCTAGAATACTCTTAAGAGTACTGAGACCATTTTACTCTCAAGTTGTTTCGATGATAGAGCTTCCAAATTGATGATCGTCCGTTGAACATGATCTATACCACTTAAAGTGTTTAGAAATCAAATTTCAAATATTTTCGACATCATTTGCCTAATGAACAAAGGGTTTTAAAATTTGTAATTTTAATGATGGATAAGAGATGTTTTCTCGTTTAACTGTAAAGATATCCAAATCAATTGAATTTTTGTTAGAAAATTATTTAAACTATTTAAAACAAGATCTATACTATTGATCTTGATTCCAAGACTCCTATAATCATTTTTTAAAGAATATTCATTTTCAACCATTCATTTTCTGTTCACTAGATGGATACAAGAACAATATCGAAAGTGCGTGAAATTTGATTTCTATGTAGTTTAAATGGTTTAGATCATATTTAACGGAGCCGATCGTCAATTTGAAAGCTCTATCATTGAAAACAACTCGAGAGTAAATGGGCTCAGATTTTAAGAGTATTCTAGCTCAACTCTATATATATATATATATATATATATATATATATATATATATATATATATATATATAGAGAGAGAGAGAGAGAGAGAGAGAGAGAGAGAGAGAGAGAGAGAGAGAGAGTAAGTCTTCCGTACTTTCGAAAGTACGAAGACTTCTGTACTTGTAAGTTGTTTTCGATGATTGGACAGCTGATTTGACGATCGACTCCGTTAGGAATAATCTACATTATTGGAATTATCTAGAAACTAAATTTCATAATTTTTTGACATCATGTACTAAGCGATCACAGGGTCTCAAATTAAAATGACTATTTTAACTGCCGATGTGGCGCGTTTTTAAATTCAACGGTGTAGAAGTATTCAAATTAAATGAAAATTTAATAAAAAAATTTTACTTAACATCAAGAGTAAGAACAATACTTCCGATTTAAAATTTGAACTCTTTATCACCGTTTTTTATGAGATTTTTATTTTCAGTCATTCATTTTGAAACTACTCGTTTATTAAGCAAACGAAGTCAAAAAATTATGAAAATTGGTTTAGAGATAGTTCCAATAGTATAGATTATGTGTAATTGAACCAATCGCTGAATCGGATGTCCCATCATCAAAAACAACTTACAAGCACGGAGGCCTCCATACTTTCGAGAGCATAGAAGCCTAGCTATATGTGTGTGTGTGTGTGTGTGTGTGTGTGTGTGTGTGTGTGTGTGATATTTTTTCAAAAGTTAATAGACAGCTACAGATAGTGTAGATTATAACTGTATTTTGGACAGTATAACAGTATTATCATGATCTGTTTGATCATCACATTTGTCCACAATGTGCATGTTATGTTGAGTTTGACAATGATACTATACTCGGTTGGAGTAGCGCTCCACGAGTGCCACTCCGGAGGTTGCGCTATGATATATTATTATGGCATGGGCCAGATAATAACCTGCATGGTAGCGGACTGCTATAGATGTGTGCTAAACACAAGGCGGCGCAGACTAAACCTGATTGTTGAGTCGGTCACTATGACTGTGCATTATTGCAGTATTTTATTTAGTCTCTAATTGATGTATGTAAAATATAATTTATTATTTTAGATATATTGTAGAGCCATGATAGTAGCAGTTATTGTCTGCAATTATTTATATTAATTTATGTTCCTTCATATTGCTCAATATTTACTATTTTTGCCTCTTATGGACCTAGTGGTGTAGACCGTCGGCGTTGACAATTATATCCACTGGGAGCTATTGATTATAGTTAATTCTCATACCCTCTTATTTAATATTTTATTTCAGAAACTTCAGCACTAGTGACTGATCAAAATAAGGGGATCGCAGATATATAGTTAGTATCTTCTACCCTTCTTGTGTGTGTAGTTGGACCACCTATTAGTGAGTAGCCTGTATTGTTTTGATACTTGGAATGGTCATAAATGTAGTACCATTTTGAAGACTGGTATGGTGATCTAATTATAAATCAATACAGTGTTGCTATAGTATATAGTTTTACGTTCCTCTGATGCCTATTATTGTTAGATTTTAGTTAATTTTGTTGAACAAGTTTTGTTGACACTTCGTATGTATAAGGTGTATGCTTATGCATGTGGCGGATCATTCACCATGCTTGGACACGGTGAATAATTCATCGTACTTAATTATATTATAAAGGTGCAATATAGGTTGTATAAGGTTTATAAGTATATTAAATATCATGATTGGTTTATCGTGTTCAACTTAACCTTACCATCCAGCACGCTTGCGTGGCAGGAAGAGGGCTAATTTTGCAAATATAAATTATGTGAGGTCATTTGTGAAAAAAAAATTGAGAGAGCTAAACGAAAAAAAAAAAAAAATCATAAAAAAATACAGTATAAACAATAAAAATATATAAAATATAGTGTAGTAAAGTGTAATTAAGCTTTCTAAAAAGGCCGCCCAGTGTGACCCGCAACCGCTCGGCCCAATAGGCCCGTTATCTCTCTCGGGCCCAAGATCTCATCCAACGGTCCGTTTGAGATGAAGCCTTTCTACACCGTCGGATCTCTGATCTCCCAAACCCCATTTAAAAGTTTCCTCCTTTGTCCCTTCGCTCTCCTCCTCTCACATAATCATTCTAGGGTTTTTCCCAAGATCCCTTTTTTGCAACAACTGCGGCGGATCGATCCACCGCGACGCCCAAAAATGGGAACCCTAGATCGCAAAAAGAAGCGATAGGTGATTCATCTCCCAATCAGTTTCCATCTTCTTTTTTTTTTTTTTCTTTTTGGGGAATCCAAACCCCTTTTATTCGCTCCTTCTTTAGTTATTTTTGTTCGGTTTGTACCCTTTTACCAAGATCATATTTTGGGGGGGTTACAAGATCATTCTATATTAGCTACTTGGATCTATTGTAGTAAAAGGTAGAGTTTTGATGCATTAAAAAGTTTAGCATTTTAACTTTGACTTGAGTTATTTCAGAAAAAAAAAAAAAAAAGATAAAAATTATGAGGAAATGCTTTGTTTTTTTATTTTTAGATCTATTGTAATTACAACTGCAATGTTTTGGTCTCAGATTTGTACTCTCCGAAACTTAAACAGCAGCTAAAAATTGCATTTTTAGTTTCTGATTTCAGAATTTCGGTCTGAAACCTTGAAACATGTTTGTAATGCTACATCTCCCAAGTTGTTGTTTTGGGAGCTTTGTCATCTATAAAGCAAATAGGTTACTCGGTACCGAATTTGTGTCGGAAGATGACTATATTTGCATCGCCGTAATTGCTGATGTTGTTATGAATTTAGTTCGATTTCACGACGAAACAGCCGTTGCGGTGACATTCTTTTCAATTACTCGAGTGTTGCATAAACGGAGGTACATAATTGCGAATGTTACGGTGAATTACATTCGATCTCGTCAAAGATAGCCGGTTGTGGCAACGTGGTTTTTTATTTTAGTTGTAATGCTTAGTGCCTATCATTGTTTGTGCCGATTATGAAATCTGCTGAGGTGCTCATTTAAGATGCTTATTTTAATTCATGTTCTTTATAAAGTCCTGATTTTTTGTTCCTTGTTTACTGATTGCAATTTCTCTAGCAGATATTATAATTATTATTCTCTTCTATGTTTTGGTGTGTTTTTGTGTGTGCGCATGCGTGCGTGCATGCATGCATTGCCTATGTGTGTGCGCGCGCGTGCGCATCTGTGTGCGCGTGCGGGTGCATGCACATGTGTGTATATGTGCCCGTGTGCATGCGTGCATGCATGACTGCCTCTGTGCATGCCTATGTGTGTGTGTGGGCGTGTGCATGCATGCATGCCTCTGTGCATGTGTGTGTCTCATGCGTGCATGCATGCGTGCCTCTGCGCACACGTGTGCCTCTGTGTCTGCGTGTGCGAGTGCGAGTGCGAGTGAGAGATGCGTGCGTGTATGTGTGCCTTTGTGCATGCCTCTATGTGAACTGCACTAGTTTTGTTTTTTGGCTCTTAAGCTGAAGTTAACTATTTGAACTTGCCTATCATCTTTCTATCTGAGCACTGTTTTTATCCTCCTCGCAATTCTTAACCACTTGCTGTGGGGTGCTTTGCTGATGCTCAAATAATGAAACACGGAGTTTGTCAGGCTTCTAGCATTCTACTGTATATGCTAGAAGTTTGGAATATGCTCCGACATTTTCACTAATTATTTTCGACCTCCCAACTTCTGATTTAGTGGACCATCTTTTCAATGTTGCTCTCAACTGAATGTTTTATCTTTTCTTTCCGTGAGAAGACTTCCTAGATGATGCATTGTTGCTCCAATTCTTTTATACGATTCTCCATCAAATATTCTGTCTCACAGTATTCTAGTCGGACGCTAATCTTTGAAAGTCATTGGAGCTCTGTATGCATGCATGTCCGTAGCATTGTTTTAATCTAACCGAGTTCTAAGCTATTGCGTGCTCCCTTTTTATGTGTGTTTTCGGTATCGACTTGTTAAGTTCAAGTAGGCTGTTTCAGAGCTTCAAATATCATCTGTACAATCATTCTGACTCAATGGAACCAGATACTATGTGAAAAAGTAATCCCTCATGCAGCGCGCATCTCGTCTGTGTTAGCAACCATTGATCTTACTGTTGATGAATCACTCTGAATACGCATGAAAATCACATGGCAGATGATATTTTTCACAGTGCGATTTTGTGTATCTACTGTTTACATTGTTCTTGGCATTAAAAAGCAACCATTTTAACTATTTTACTCATGCCACTGCAGCAGGGGAGCTTTGTGGAGAAGCTGTGAGAGGAAGAGATGCATTGAGGACTCCCGGCTCACCGACCGTCCCTAGAGCAAGTGGCAAAAGGTTTGGTGGTCGGTACTCGAGACCCAAATTCAAATTGTAATTGATTCACATTTTCAGTTAAGTTTATTTTCTAAATGAAATAAACAAAGCGAGTAGCGTGTTATCTATCTCTCAAAAAAAAAAAAAAAAATTCTCCAGACACAATCGTGTCTCACTGATATACCCAAAAGGATCGGATTGAGATTGCGGCCCTTCGGTCAGGCCCAAGTTCGATCTTATCTGTGGTCCAGTTCGGGGAACTGGGATCGTTTCGGCTTCTCGGATAGCTTGATACAACCTAGGCTATTTTTTAATATAATGTTATGTGAGTAGAGTTGTTGGAGAATGATTTTATTCGATGAAGTCTCAAACAGATGTGCGGCTTTACCTAATTCTTTTGTTATTAAATCATTTGGACATCTATTTGTACATGATCTCAGAATTAAAAATAAAATAAAATTATACACTAGACTTCGAAAATGATATATAAATAATTGAAAAGAAAAGAATCTAAAAAAAAACTAACAATCTGCGAAATAAATTCAAGTTAATTCATTTAGAATTTCTTTTTCTTTGTTTCAACTAAATTGCAGTGCTACTGAAATCTATAAATTACAGATGGGAAAAGAAATTTCATTGCATTTATTTTATTTTATCATTTGTTGTATAGTAAATCAAAAAAAGTTATAATTAATGTAAGAAGAGGCATTATAGCAATATATTAATTAAATTATTACTAACAAAACTTGGGGAAATTGAATGAAAGTCATTTGTATTATAGGAAATCTCTCCTAATCCACTTGAGAAAATAAATTTTTTTTTTTTCAAAGTTAGGAGGAAGGAAACGCCATGTAGATTATATTGAATTTACTATTTGACTAGTAAAATGTTAATTTAATTCTCTAATTTTTTAATTTATTTGATTTGAGTTAGTTATTAACAATTTTGACTTCAAAATTTAAACTATTATTTTACTTTAAATAATTTACTATAGATTTTAGAATTATATAAAATATACTTACTAAAACATATAAAGGTAGACTACACATTTAAATTTTTGAAGTCAATATGCTGTTGATCGTGTCAAATTAAATAAATTGAAAGTTGAGATAGTAAATTCAAAATTTTTTAAAAATTAGATAATCGATTTAAAATAATCTATAATTAAGATACGTTCTATATGGTGTCACAATATGGATTTTATAAGAAACCCTAGACACTTGTCTCAAACTTTTTTTTTTTTTTTTTTTTTGAGAAATGAAAGCCTATCTCGCTTCATTTATTAAGAGAAGTTAACTAAGTATATAATTTGGAAGCAGCTTAGGCCTCCGAGGATTCGGCAAAAAAGGCGGAAAATAAATAAAACCAAAAGAAAGAAAGAAAGAGAGGTCAAAAGAGTGGGACAGTGGGGGAGTTACACAAGGGCTTCAAAGCAGTGTGTTCCAATTGCTGATCATTAGTTTAAGGCGATCGAGAGATCCGGAGATATTGGGCAGGTTTTCGTTGAAAACAGCGTTGTTTCTCTTCGTCCAGATTACCCAACAAGTCGCCGCCACATTGTCTCAAACATTCTATTGTTCACTTTTCTACATTTTCAAGTATCTCTAAACCCTGATTCATTATGTTGGAAAATCTAAAATAAAAAAAAATTCTTAAACCCTAAACCACAATTAATCACTTATGCATTGTGTCCGCGGGTTGTTAGCTTTTTGTGCCGACATATCTTTTCTACGCTGCTAGACTTTTACATTTACATACTATAATTACCTGTAACTTTTGCAAAGGTTTACAGGTGTTTCCTGTTTGGCTCGACTCGGATCAATAGAGGATCCAAATAAGGAAAGCAATTAAAAAAAAAAAAAACTAAAATTTAGATCTACAAACAAAATCCAAGATATATATTGCACTAGATTTTAGGTTAATAATGTTGGATTTTTAATGACCCAAGTTCTTAGTGGAAAAATGGTTGTTTACACGGTTGAATATAATATCAATATAGAAAAACTTATGACATGGTTGAATATGGTATCAATATAGAAAAAATTATGTTGGAATCGCACCAAAATATCTTGAGTCCAAATATGTGCGAAAATTCTGAATATAAATATTAAAAACACTATCTACAGTTAATTTAGTAATCAATTTGTGAGTCAACCAGTGTACGTAGTTTTATTCAAATAGCCATTTAGTTTTTATTTTGTTTGGTTTGGTTTTAGAACTTTTGGCCAGTAAAAGGTTGAAGGACTTACTATCATAATTATCTGCAATGAGCACTATAATAAAAACGGTCTACAACGATACTTTTAAATATAGATACAGCTCAAAAAAAATGTTGTTAGCTAAATTATCGGTATTTTTAAAAAGTGTTGTTATATGTGAAGTCGCTAGATATATAGTGGCAGTTAAAGAGTGTCGCTATAATCTAAAAGAGTGCTGTTAATTTATCAACACTTATTTAATCATTTAACAACAGCCGAAACTCTATCCCGTTAGCTGCGGTGGCGGAGAAGGACGACATGGAAGGGCTCTTCGTCTAGAAGACGAATTTTAGTGGATTAAGTGAAGGAAAAAAGGAAGATGGTAATTAATTTTTCTTGTTTTTTTATTTTCTATTTTGTGTCGGGCCATTCAATAAAACGTATATATTGAAATAGAATAATCTTTTATTTTTGATTGGATTGAGCTTTATATTTAGGTATTAGTAAATACTTTTTTAAATTTTAGTATAAATGGGACACTTACTCAAAAGTGTCTAAAAATGTGTTTCTATAATCTAATTCTGTTATAGTGGAGGTTCCATACATCCTCAAAAGAGTTAGTGTTTGCGTCTTTAATTAGTTTTTACATTTTTTTATCTATGCTTTATTTGGATGAATAAAAAAAAATAAAAAATAAAAACAAGGAATCAGAAACAAAGAAATTTCAATAGAGTTTCATCCCCCAAGAAGCCGTAGAGCAAATTTGAATGACAAAAAAAAACATGTTTTGTTTTTCTTTTTTTTAAAAAAAAAAAAAAAAAAGTTTAGCTAGACTCTTCTTTATTATATGTGCATGTGTAGTGCATCATTACCCAGCCCCCATGAAACTTCACCCAAAAAAACAAAAACAAAACCCAAAAAAAAAAAAAAACAAAAAAAAAAATGTTGTAGTGCTTTCCCAAAACGCGACACGGCTTGGACACAAATGGAGAAAGGAGGATGATCATTAAAAGATCTCTAAGCACCAACTCCCATAACTAATCCCATAATCACCACCACACTACTCATATTGCATTATTGCCCCTACCTACTTGTAATTATCATTCATCAAATGTTATCATTCACCACCACCCCCTCCCCCCTCTCCAAAAAAAAAAAATGTAATTATTATCATCAATATCAATATTGTGGCATTAATCCTCTCCACTTTTAGAAAAAGTAAGTAATCTATTATTATCTTCTCTATATTCACAGCTCACCTTTGTTCTACAAAATCACAAGCTATATATATATATATATATATAATATATATATATATATATATATATATTATATATATATATATATATATATATATATATATATAGAGTTATATAATACTTTCAAAAGCACCATTGAGGTGGTCTTTTGAGTTTTTAACCATTGGATGGGGAGATGTAAGGTTGAGTGATGGTGGTAGGTGGTGGTTGATGGGATAGGTGGTGGTATGTAAAATAGTGTTAGATCCAAAGGCTATTAGTAGTTAAAAAAGATCCAACGGCTAAAACTTAGAAGCACCAAAAGTTGATGCTTCCAAAAGTATTCTATATTATATATATATATATATATATATATATATATATATATATATATATATATATATATATATATATATATATATATATATATATATTCTTTGCGCAAAACTTAATTTAATGAGAGAAAATTAGCGAGACCCAGACTCAAAACTTTCTACTCCAATACGATATTAAATTATTTGTAATAATCGTTATTTTTAAAAAAATTATTTTATCAATAAAAGATATTTTTAATATTTATATTCAACACCAGCTTTTATGTCATATCCTAAAAAAATATTGTTCGTCTGATCATACGTTATGTAATATGAATATACCGTATTAGATTTTGTTTTTCTTATATAGAACAACTGTTATAGAAAAGATCTTCTTAATTAAAAAAGAAGAAAATTATCATCATTTGTAAAGCTTAATATAATAGGAATGATTACAAAAAAAAACAAATCTAATGTGGCATACAATTGAAGTGGATAATGAGTCATGTGTGTTCCTTCCAACAACTTAATTTCTCTAGAGGAGCTTGACTTGAAGTTGAAAGTGAGTAGGAGAGTAAAAAGGAAAAAAGATTTGACCTCATTAGAGTGGGGAGAGGAGTTCATGCTTGGTATTATTAAAACCTTATACTTATGCTAAATGGATTGAGTGGACAAGTGATCATTCCCCCCTTTTGGGGGTTTAATTAAAAAAAAAAAAAAAAAAAAAACAAGGGGGAGGATCATGGAAGTTGCTTCTATGATGGGTTCCTAATTAAGCTCCCTATTTTGCCCTTCAATTAATCTTTTTTTTTTTTTATCGACCATTCCAAACGCAAGTGGCAAAGGTTTGGTATCCATGATTCCGAGTTTGAATTCTAATTTATTCATATTTTCAGGTAAATTTATTTTTAAATAAAATAAGCAAAACGGGTAGCAAGCTACCTATCTCTAAGCTACCGTTTGGTTCGGAGTTAAGGAAAAACTAGTTATTTCAGGGATAGTGTTAAGTTCAGGGTTAAGGTGGGGTTAGCGTATTTTTGTATTTGGTTGGGGTTGGAGTTAGTCCAGAATAGTGAAAAATAATGTTTTGTTTGAGTATATGGGATAAGAAGGATAGTGGGTTATTATGAATAGAAAATAGTGTTTGGTTGGGATTTGGTCGGGTTAGCTAAGCCGGGATAACCCATTTGAAGTGGAGTTAACTAACCCCACCTATTTTTTAGAATGTTTGGGGATAAAATGGGGTAACCCCTTAACCCCCAACCAAACAAGGGCTAAAATAATAATAATAATAATAATCTTTTCTCCCTTTTCTTATAGTCCATTCATTTATTTTTTTTTGAGATAGATAGGTAACACGTTATCCGCTTCGTTTATTTCATTTAGAAATAAACTTAGCTGAAAATATGAATCAATTAGGATTCGAACTTATTAGGGCCTCGGATGCCAACCATTAAATTCTTTACCACTTGCGCTAGGAACAGTCGGTTATGATCCATTAATTTAATGGAGGACCAAAATATAGCGATATGTTCTTTTGTTTTTTTTGTGGGAACCTATAGAAACATCATATTTGATTCAGTTGAATCGATGTGATTATCTCGACATGTTATTATTGTTTTATATCGAGCGCATTAATTTTTCTCTTAGTTACAAATTAATAAAATCATAATTACGGGCATGCACATGATCATCATGGTTATGTATTGGGCTTTGAGAACAATATATAGTGGGTAGTATAATATGAGTTTTGATTTGGGTTCCCTTTAAATAGTAAAATAACGATGAATGAAGTGTTCGATTGACGCGTGCTAAGTACGATTTCGCAATCTCGTGTGATCATAAATATAAATAAATATCACATAAATAGTATTTTTAAATATATTCCTCTAATTTACTATCGTTAAAATACCGTATATTTTATAAATAAAATGGTAACAAAAATATTACAAAGTCTCAATCGTTAATTGAAGAGAAATAAAAAGGTCAATTTATTTTATTAACTAATCAGAATTAAGTATTTAATCTATAGTTAGCTAAATTTTTCTAACGGATTCTAATAACATAGACGTATTTAAAAACATTAAATTTTTTGTAAGAACAACATATGGAAATTGAACTTTATATAAATATATTTGTAATTTATTATGTTTATAGGTATCTGTATGTAATTAACCCATAAAAAATAATTAATTTCATACATGTTTCTACTAACATAGTAAATGACAAATATATTTCTATAAAGTTTAATTTTAATATATTGTCCCTACAAAAGTTATGATATTTTTAAATATGTTTCTCTAATTTGTTAACTTTAGAGAATAATTTATATTTTCAATTTTTTCATTACAAATGTAACTTTCCAAATATCATAATTGTATGCGTTTGGTTTGAAGTCGAATCAATTAGAATCCTAATCGAAATCGAAGTAAATGAAATCGAAATCGGAATGACTCATTACCTAATTGCTTTGGTTCATATCTAATCGGAATGTGAATAAATTATTTCTATTGTTGGTGTTTGGTTCCGACATGTATAAAAAATGTAATCAAATTAATATACTAACTTTTCTTTATAATATATTAATTTAAATCCAAATTAAAAATAAATATTTAAAAAATTATATCAAAATTTTAAAATAATATCAAAATTTTAAATCAATTTTTTTAAAAAAACTAAACTTTGAAGTTGAGTGGATAATTTAAAATATAAAACTAAATTTCGATTTATTCAAATTCAAATTTAAAATTACAATTTAAATTTTAATTTGAATTTATAAATTTAATTTAAATTTTAAATAAAATTTAAAATAAAACTTTATATAAATTAAAATTTAATTTAAATTCAAATTCAAAAGCTAGATTCGAAATACTTGATTAAATTTTAATTTTAAATTTAAATTCAAATTCAAATTTAAAATTATAAATTTAATTTCTAAATTTAAACTCATATTTTAATTAAGAAAAGTATAAAAATAAATAAATTTAATTTCAATAAATATATTTATTCTGTCCGATTCAACTTCCAATCATATTTTTTCAATTAGGCCGGATTGGAAAAGAGGTGATAGGATGATTTCCATTACACTCGGAAATTGAAATCGGATGGGACTCCCAAACACGCCTTAAGTATTTCACGTAGGATTAACTAAATTTTTTTAACGAATGATTCTAATAACAGAACTTTTAAAAATATCAGAACTTTTGTAGGAACAACATATAAAAATGAGATAATTGCCTATATACCCTTTATATGTTTGGAAATATTCGATTTATCCCTTCTTCTTTTTTTTTTTTTTTAAATACCCCTCATATGTTCCATCGTTATTGCAAAATATTTCCGCAGTTATCTCCTGCTAAGTTAAGCTAGGTTAAACGTGAGTTAAATATCTACCACAGTTAAAAAAAATTTAAAATGCCTATTTTGCATTTAACTTAATGGCAAATAAAAAAGGTTGGTGACGGAAGAGGGATATATTGGAAAAGTCAAAAAGTCAAAATATTTTTTATGACCCTAATTTTAAGAGCAAATAAGAAATACAATATGGTGGAAGGGTATATTTGAAAAGGTAAAATCGTAATTTTACAGAAATAAGTTAATTAACAGATTTTAACTTTAGAAGTATATTAAAAATATATTGGAGCGTAGGAGGGGTATTTTCAATATTAGCCTTCTAAGAGGGATAAATCGAAAAGTTGAAAATTTTTCAGGAGTATATAAACAATTGCCCCACTATAAAAATTATACTTTATAAAAATATAGTTACAATTTATTATATTTATAAAAATATGTATATATATAATTAATTTATTAAAAGAAAATAGTGCAACAAAAAAGAGTAGATATAAAGGGCGAGGCGTGTGTATCCTCTCGGGGGAACTCAGCGGTGGGCCCCGCACGTGCCTGTTCCAGTTGCCGAGCGTGGGATGAGTCCACTACGCGCGTGTGTGTAGAGAGAGAGAGAGAGAGAGAGAGAGAGAGAGAGAGAGAGAGAGAGAGTTAAAGGGTATTAGAGGGTTTGTGGAGAGTCCACCTCCGTGTCCTCTTTACCCCCCCTCCACGCGCGCAAATGTTGCTCACGCTCATCATCACCTGCATTTACCGTTTTGCCCCCACGCAATATCTAAATTGAGTGCTTGCGTACATTCCGGTACAATTGCGCCGCCCACGTAAACTTATATCGTTTCTGAAATTTAAGCAACCGCCTAAAATTATATCATTTCCATTCGTCTCTCGAGCAAGTGACAAAGAACTTGATGATTGGTATTCAAAATTCAAATTCAAATTCTAGTTGATCCACATTTTTAGCTAAGTTTATTTCTAAATAAAATAAACGAAGCGAGTAGCGTGCTTATCGAGCAAAATTGATCTAATCAAACTAATCGTAGTCATTTCGTATCACGACACGTTTATCGAGAAAGATCTTTGACCAGGTCAAGGGTCGGGACATACGGCGACCAACACCAGGAATATGTATAAATTGAGGTATAAGAGAGGATTAGATCAATTTTGCGTTTGGATAAAAATTGAGTTATTTTTGAAAATAAAAAAATAGCATTTTGTTAGATAAGATTGAATAAGAATTAAGGTGGGTAATATAAATAAAAAAATTAGTATTATCTCTTTCTTTATATTAGAATTTAAATTTTTATATTTTATATTTATATTTTAGAATTTAAAATATAAACTTTTAAATTTTAAAATTTTAAAATCTCAAATTTACAATTTTAAAAAATTAAATTTTAAATTTTAGACTTTAATATAGAGTTATTAATTTAGCCAATATTTTATTACTAACTTAGTTAATTATTAATTTAGTTAATTAATTAATAAAATATTATATAATACATTAATTAATAATATTTTATTATTAAATTAGTAGAGGTATTAAGTGAAAAAATTATTATTCCACTATAAAGGTGGAACAATAATTCCTAACTCTTAATTGGTTATTCTAGAATAGAATAACTTCTAGAATAACCCGTTAATAGGGGAATTAAATAAACTCATCCTTCTAGTGTTTGGATGAATTAGAGGGATAAGATGGTCTATTTCTATTTTATTTCTCAACCAAATACTGCCTTATAAGGATATATTTGTAATTCACTATATTTGCAAAAAACTGTAAAAATTTAATTTTTTTTATAATTATTTATTGTCCTTTATATTGTTGTTGTTTTTTTTTTTAAATGTATTTTTAGTTTGATTTCTAATTTTTTTTTGTTATAAAAATATAGCATGCTACCTGTTTCGTACGTTTTATTAAAAAAAAAAAAAAAAGAAACTTAGCTGTAAATATGAATCAACTAGAATCGATCGGTCAATCCATCTATCTCCTTATTAGTGGGCCGACACACAGCAATTGTTTCAGTTAGTAGCGGAGCTTAATTATAACGGGTCGAATCTGATAAAAACCCTCTAAGGGACATCAAATTAGTCAATTTATGTTGGATTTAAGGTTCACATTTTTGAACAGAAGCTCTACAAATGAGTCAATATATACGTGCCCGTCATCGAGCATTAATAGATTTTGTATCGACATGCCGTCCATTTTTGTCCCCGAGTTGACGAAAAGATCGAGCCAGGCCGGGTCAGGTTTGAATGCTTGGAACCATACTCAGGTGCGGACAAATCAGAGTGCTTAGAGACACGCCACGTGGCCAAGAAGTTAACTTTAAGATTGATCATTGATGCATGTACAGTTCACTTCTGAAACACATTTAACAAAAAACAATCAAGTTTGTAATTGATACAAGTACAATTCAGCTTTGAAACACATTTAACAAAAATACAAACATACCAATCGCGGCTTGATGGTTGGTATTCGAGACTCAAGTTCGAATCCTAATTGATTCATATTTTCAGCTAAGTTTATTTCTAAATAAAATAAATAAAGCGGATAACGTGCTACCTATCTCTTAAAAACAAAAAACAAAAATACAAACATTTGTTTTGGAATCAAATGCGATGACCATAAATACTCGAGATGTGCCATCTAGTGGTAGAAAATTTTTTGAAAAACATTTCCCTGAAACCATTAAGAACATAATACATATATATATATATATATATATAGAGTCGGTATGTCTTGAAAAAGCACCAAGCACTTGATGCTTGTGAACCGTTAGATCTATACCTTTGATCATTTTCATCCGTTAGATTATGCTATTCAACCAACCACCCACTTAACCCAAGGGGGCCCACATCATTTTAACCGCACATCTATTAATCCAAGGGCTAAAAACTTACAAGCACCAATGACTTGGTACTTTTAAAAGCATAGGAGCTCAATTATATATATATTTATAGTCAGTCCGTGAAAGAAAATTTTTGAAAAATATTTCCCTGAAAAACATTTCCCTGAAATTTAACTCAATTTTCAAGCCACATAATTAATATCGCTACACTCACGAAATTTATATTTTCTTGTGGGATTTGGCCGTAAAAAATATAATACTTATTTCTCGAAAAGATTGACTCGTTATTCATAATTTGATAAGATAGTATGTTTCACTTTTTAAAAGGAGATATTTATACTATTTCTTCTCTTGTTACACTATTTCTTCTCTTGTTGTATTATTTCTCTTTCGATGTGTTGATGCATAAACTGCACCCTTTTTAGGAGGAAATATTTACATTATTTCTTCTCTTATTACACTATTTTTTTTCTTATTGCACTATTTCTCCTGTTAAAGAGTGCCGTTTACATATCAAAGAAGAATTAGTGCAACAAAAGGAGAAATAGTATAACAGGAGAAAAAATAGTATAAATATCTTCTCTTAAAAAGTGCAATAAGAGAAGAAACAGTATAAATATCTCTGAAAGAATGCAACTTTCGTTTAAAAAGTGTAACTTTCATCTTAAAGAGCGGTTTTAAATTTAAAAGAGTACAACTTACATCCATAATAGTGCAACGTTTTTTTTTAAAACAGTGCAATTTAATCTTAACAGTGCAAATTCATCTTTTTTTTCTTCTTCTGGGTTTTTTTTATTATTCACTAATTTTTGCCCTTTTAGTTGTTTTTTTTATTTTAAACAAACAAAGTGCTAATCCAGATATGCCTCCGTACATTCATCGCCATTCTTGCTTCCGACACCGTCGAGGCCGCGTTTGTTGCCGTCCTCTAGGTTAGGCGGGTGGGCCGCGTGCCCCCTCTCTCGCCGGCGAGCTTCTCGACGCTGAGAAATGCTTTCTCTTTATCGTCGACGGCAGTGGTGGGAATGCAAGTTCCTAGGAATGCATTTGGTGGGTGCAAAACCACTGCAGTGGAGGTGGAGGGCGAAGGCGGAGAAAGATGACGTGTTACCGTTTTCGTTCTAGTCGCGGAGGGCCGCGAAAGCGGTGGAGGATGGTCGGAGAGAAAAAAAAAAAAAAAAAAGTCGTAGCGCGGCCTCAGCGGGGTCGGAGGCGAGTAGGACGAGGGGTGCGTGGGCGAGAGTGAGGATGAGGGCATGAGGTGCAGAGACGATGGGGCTCGTTTACGCCTTTGCCTCCGTCGTCTTCCTCGATGAGAAAAAAAAAATAATACGAGAAAATATATATATATATATATATATATATATATATATATATATATATATATATATATATATATATATATATATATATATATATAAGTATTTTGGTTAGTTTACTAATTAAATATTCATCTCGAAAAATCTGTAAAATCAAAAAAGTTGACCCACTTTTGCAAAAACGCAAAACTAGTAGATTTTTTTATGCAAATTGGCCTAACAATTTCAATTATAGCAAAAAGGAAAAACGTTTATTCTGAAAACAATTATCTTTGCATATTTTTATTAATAGAATATAAGGCCTTAATAACATTTTCGCATTCGCCCGAATTTGTTCTACAGTTTAGTCGCACTTTGCGTCAATCCAATTGCCTCTCATTAGCCCACCCGACCCGCTAGACAAGCGGGTCGGGTTTTAGTATCTCGTCACCTTTTCGGGGACCCGAATCCGGTGGGGAAGGGGTAAGGTGGGGCCCACCACGTCCACGCTGGTTAAGGGGAGGGGGGGGCCGCTCAACCGTTGCTCACGTCCTCGCGCGCCACCCGCGTGCCACGTGGACACAGCGAGCGTGCCAATTGGACAACGCGTGGCAGTGGTGGCCCCCACCCGCACTCACGCATTCCAACCCGGTACACTGCTACTAAAACTAGCACTAGTTTATATTTTATTATTATATACGTTACATTTAATAGTTTCTATTTTTAATTTTTTTAAAAAAAAATTAAATGTAGTAAATCAAACAAGTACACTTATATGGCGTAGCACAAGGGCAACTATTTAGATAGAAAAATGTCGGATAAACCCGGCGTATACACCGGGGATAACTAAAACATAAAACCTAAATTTATATCTTAAAATTATATATATATATATATATATATATTCTTACCCATCTTAAATTTGCAATAACACGATGCCCATTGGTAAGTTCCGGAAAATCATTGATTAATGGAATATTTTGCTTCACCGATAAAGCGTAATTCTCTTCTTTTAAATGCCGTCGAAAAAGTGTTATTAGAAGAAACACTATTATTAAATTTTTCGATCACCTCCTTATTATAGCATAATCAAGAATTCTAAATAAAATCTTCTACTCTTGAATCAAATTTTAATTTTTATAATTAGTACTAAACAAAAAGTTTTGTAATTTATTACTTAAATTTAAAAAAAAACACTTTAAGTTCTAATTCTATTTTATCAAATGTTGCCAAAAAATGTTATCTAAAGAAACACTATTATTAAAATTTCCAATCAACTCCTTATTGTACTAGCTATAGAATCATGCAAGAATTCTCAATTAAAACTTCTACTTTTTAACCGCACTTTAATTTATTTAATTACTACTAAATAAAAGCAAATGTTTTTGTAATCTTATAATTACTTAAATTGACAACGAAAAAAAAGGCATACTTTATGTTCCAATAAGATCAAAAATTTTGAATTTTAAGATTTAAATACATGAACAAGTATATATATATTAGTCATCCATGACATCAGAAAATTTAATTCTCTGCTTACAATTTTACTAATTAATGAGGCGCGTCTCATCATCTTTTTAGATTAGAAAAAATAACGTACGGTAACATTTCTAAGTGCTGATTTACGAATTTAAAAGCATAATATATATATATATATATATATATATATATATAATAAATAAAAAATAAACAAAAAAAAGAAGAAAAATTGGGTGTATAGGAATTGGTGCAAGCAATAATTTGTTAGAGAGCCCGCGTGCTTCCCCCGCACTCCCGTTCCCACTCAATTTCCCCATTTGTACCCGTTTCATTCTTATACTCCTCCTTCTTTTTTTTTTCTTTTTTTTTTTTTGGCTCTTTCCTTTAATTCCCACCAACCTCTCACACTATATATGCATGCCATATCCCTTCTAGATCTAGACCACCATATATATATATTAAGATAAATAGTTATATTCCACCCCTCTATATATATATAACACTCGATCCCTATCTCTCAATACACACTACATATATATATATATATATATATATATATATATATATATATATCTCTCTCTCTCGAGGAGTTAGACATGGGATCAGAGGGTGTGGAGGAGGTGCATCATGATGAGATCAACGGCTACGGTAACGGCGGAGCCAAGGAGCTGGGCCAAGAGGAATGCAAATGGTTCGAGGAAGAGATCGACAAGGATCTCAAGTTGTGCTACGCTTTGAACAGGTGATCGATGAAACTAACCCATATATATATATATATATATATATGCACAATCTCTATCTAGCTACGTCTCTCCTTGTTCCCGATGAGCTTCGCATGCATCACCCATGCACGCACGCATCTTGTTCTAGATCTCTCGTGTTAAGGCTATTTCTGAACTGTTTGGATCGGTCTTTTCGTTTTATACGTGCGAACATATTTTATTCAGAATTAATGTTGTTCTTATATGTATGTTATCGTTTGCAATGCTCTACGTACGTAGCGTGCTATGCAAAGGGGCTCGTGAGTATCAAGATATCGCTTTCCTTGATACGAAATACTTCGGAAAGGTCAGTTTCTTTCCTCTTCTTCTCCCTTTTTTTTTTTTTAATTCTTCTTCTTCTTCTTTAATCATATTTTATTTTACTTTTACAAATTTTTCCTAGGCTTTGGTGCTTGATGGGAAGATGCAGAGCACTGAGGTGGATGAGTTCATTTACCATGAGTGCTTAATCCACCCTTCTCTTCTCCTCCACCCCAAGTAAATCCACTCGATCCTTTGTTACTATTATTATTATTATTATTATTAAGGTAAACTTCAAATATCATTTCTGTGGTTTCATATTTTTTCACTTTAATATTCTATATTATA
This sequence comes from Aechmea fasciata, assembly GCA_025177825.1. Classification (NCBI taxonomy): domain Eukaryota; kingdom Viridiplantae; phylum Streptophyta; class Magnoliopsida; order Poales; family Bromeliaceae; genus Aechmea; species Aechmea fasciata. The sequence continues at coordinate 12,929,237 of CM045924.1, forward strand.
AAGTGTATCACTTTACTATCTTGTACATAATTTTATTTTTCTTTTTCCGTCAGCACTTTCGTTAACTCTCCGTTAAATCATATACAAAAAAGCTTCAAATATCTCACCTATGATTTATTAAATGTTTACTTTAGTTCCCTTTTGTTTACCGAATTTTTATTTTAGCACATTATGGTTTTAATTTTATTACCGATATAACGGAAAAATTAACGGAGAGGATATATAATAAAAGGAAAAAAGACGAAGCTATTTGATACTAAAATAAGAAAGTACAAAAATGTGGTATTTAAAAGTTTCTCTCACTTTATTATTAATTACAACGATTATTATTATTTTCAAAACTCTAATTAATTCTTTCTCTCTATATAGTAGCGGCACAATATGTGTGTGTGTGTGTCTGTTTTTGTCGTCATGCCAATTTCTTTTCCACTATTAATTAGTACATTAATTCAAAATTAATTAATTAATTATTAATTAATTAACTAACCCACCTCATTTTAATATTAATTTAATGTAGTCCAAAAATGGTGTTTATTATGGGGGTGGAGAGGGCTCGGCCGCGAGAGAAGTACTCAAGCACAACACCATCCAACGTGTGCTCATGTGCGACATAGACCAGGTGCCCCTTCTTTTTTTCTTTTTTTTTTTTTTTAATAAAAAAAGATTGTTGCTCCTATATATATATATATATATATATATATATATATATATATATATATATATATATATATATATAAATCTTTATTATCGATAGACGAAATACTCTCTTACTAAATTTTCCACCGTTAGATCTACCCTTTGATAATTTTTACCCGTTAAGATTATACTATTCAACCAATCACCCACTTAATCTTAGGGGGCCCACATCATCCTAACCGCAAATCTCTCAATCCAACGGTCAAAAATTTAGTAAAGACCAATGACTTGTTGTTATTAATAGATAAGACGTAGCTTAGTTCTCTCTCTCTCTCTCTCTCTCTCTCTATATATATATATATATATATATATATATATATATATATTAATATCAATTATAATTCTTTAAAAAAAAAAAAGGAATTATCACTGCATGTGCATGTTACTTAAAAATCCATAATTATTTACTTACGCAGATGTGACAAATATTATTACTTTTTTTTTTGGCAATTGTGAATATTACGATTTTCTCGAATTACATAAACTGTTTAATGAGACCATCTCCGTAATATATAAAATGGATCGATCGTCAAATCCAACATTTATCACGTGTAGGAGAGAATGGTAGATTTTTTTACGATGATCCTCATTAAAGATTTTTTTAGATAATTATTATCGGATTTGAAAGCATTTGCTATTGTGAATTTGTAATTGCTCAGATTAAAAATGTAAGATTATTAAGATGTTTAATATTAATAATAATAATAATATTATTATTATTATTATTATTATAAGGATTAACTCGCTCGTACGTTACGTTTACACGTGCCAACACATCGTGACACGTGTGAGCGTGTGTGTGGGCAATGCAGGATGTGGTGGACTTTTGTCGGATGTACTTGACGGTCAACCGCGAGGCCTTCGCAAGTGACAGGCTCTGCCTCATCATCAACGACGCAAAGTACGTGGATTTAAATTTAAATTTTTTTGAATTCAAATATTTCATGCTTTTATTTGAATTCAAATTTTTTATGTTCATGGTGCCGAGAATAAAAAAAAAAAACTCTTTTTTTCTTTTTTTTTTCTTTTAGCGGATCGGAGAGGGTTTCGAGCCCCGAAAATCGTAGATTGGAACTCGAAAATTCTGATTTTGCACCTGATCTATAACTTGCACGCCTAGATAGGTTCAAATTCGAGTGGGAACTAATGTTTAATTGATGATTTTATATGTGGTGATTAATAATTAATATGCATACATAGATTACAATTTTTGGGGTAGTATTTTACGATATAGATGATCCGAAATCGATCTCCTAACATATTTAATCAATTAAATTCATTTTTATTAATTTTGTAAGGTACCATCTTCTTCTATCATGCTGTTTTTTGGGTATATTAATACTTAATTACACTTGTGTTTTTCGGTCGTGTCGATATTTGGGTATATGTTAAGTTATAAAAAACAATTAATCATAATATATTCCTACTCAATACTCTTTCTCACAACTAAGGTTCGAGATTTTTTTATCGCTCTAAGACGTGAGCTCAATTTAAATAAGAGGAAATTAAATAAGACGACAGATCTGGCACGACTCAAACTCATAATTTTCTGTTTTGAAACCATGTTAAAATATAAAGTAACAATATTTGTTCTTTAGAATTGATCTTAAGTTGCTATAGATAGATGTTTTATATTTTTATAATCGACAGTGCAGGACACTATCGAATTTCTACATTTGTAGGTTTTTGAGTTCTTGATTACAAGGTAAAAATGTTTACAAATTCTGCGTAGGAATCGATTATGAAATATTGCAATGTGAATAGTTAATTTCTACACCAGTAACTCGAATATTGGAGTCGATCGAATTGAGGACTCTTTTTCGACTCTTTTTTCGTGTTTATTTCGCTGCCATTTTGATCAATCAAAAGTAGTGCACATTACAGGAAGGAGTTGGAGAACAGGGAGGAGAAGTACGACGTGATCGTCGGCGACCTCGCCGACCCCGTCGAAGGCGGGCCGTGTTACCAGCTCTACACCAAATCCTTCTATGAAAATGTGATCAAGCCCAAGCTCAACTACCAGGGCATATTTGTCACCCAAGTAATTAATTAAACATCTTAATTCATCAATTATAGAAGTATAATGCATATTTATTCATACATGTCTCTCTAAATTTGAACTTAATTACATGCATGTTATTCACTGAATATTTGTGTAGGCTGGGCCAGCTGGTGTTCTCACTCACAAGGAGGTTTTCTCATCCATATACAACACCCTGAAGCATGTATTCAAATGTGAGTATTTTTTATGTGAAGTAAATTAGTTCTTGGAGTGTTATAAATAGTTATAGCATTAATGTGTTGTTAATATTGCCAACTAAGAGCAATGATTTGTATAACCCTAACCATACTTGCAAGTTTCGATGATCATTCGTCATGCGACAAAATAACACAAAAGAGTGCGTACGTACCGATTCGTGGTGGCTTTTCGATCCAGATCATAAAAAGTAGAGAACGTACGGCAATAGTACGTAATTTTTCGAGATATATTTGAAAGATCAAATGTGTTTTACTAGATAGAAGAACACAAAAGAGTCATTCTCGTATGGAAAAAAGTTGAGGCGGTTTCGATTAGAAGAGAGAATATCCAATCCGACCTTAATGCATAGTATTACTTACTAAGACAATCAATATTATAACCAACTATGTGTGTTGCAGATGTGATTGCATACACAGCTCATGTTCCATCTTTTGCTGATACATGGGGATGGGTTATGGTGAGTAATTAGCTTCACAATACACAAAATTGTTTAGAGATTTACATGATCTGAAGAATCAATTAATTAATTGGTTTTTTTTCTTCATTTTTTATCAGGCATCTGATCACCCATTTACGCTTAACGCTGCGCAAATCGATGAAAGAATCGAAGATAGGATCAACGGCGAACTGCTTTATTTGAACGGCGACTCGCTCATTTCCTCCACCACCATGAACAAGAGTGTTCACCAATCGTAAGCTTATTCGTCTATCGCTTTAGTTTTAAATTAAATGAAACACAAGATACATTTATGTAGATGCAGGTGTACTATTGGTTGTGTTTCCCAGATTTGTTGTTTTTTTTTTTTTGTAACAAAAAAATTCTCTTCTTTATTATATAACATGAACTAAAAGATGGTGTACAATAAAAGGGTTGGTTTGTTTTACCATGCAGGTTGTTGAAGGAAACTCATGTTTACACAGAGGATGATGCAAGATTCATCTATGGACATGGGAAGGCTTGTTAGGCTTAATTAGTTTCTCTCTCTCTCTCTCTCTCTCTCTCTCTCTCTCTCTTTCTAGAAGAAGTTCAATGAAAAACTTAAGAAGAAGATCTAATGTTGGCATTCTTTACATCTTTTACACAAGAACAGAATAAAGAAAGTAAAAGTATTAATGCTGACAAAGCCATATGATATGGAAACACTACATTGTAAAAATTATGATGATATGGTTTCTCTCCTTTCTTATGTTTCAAAAAGAATGATGATATATGGCTCCTGTGCTCATCTTGTTACAGGATTTTTACCTTTCTCAAATGAATTAGTGGTTCCAGGGTTTTGGATGTGTGGGGTGCTTCAAAGCTGCCTTTCTTTGAAAACTTTTTAAGTATCATTTTGAGGGTCTAGTGATGCGGATTTGAGTTGATGGAAAAGGTTTTGTGAGATGCCACAGATTGTTTGTGGTCATTATTCATCTGCAATCTCTTTCATTATGCACGCATATTATGTATGCATGTAGAGTTGCGCTGGAATACTATTAGTTATATAGTATAGTACTATCTAACACTGTTGAACATAATTTAGAACACTTGAAGGATATATCTAGAAATCAAATTTTATATTTTTTTGACATAACTGACATAATAATCAAGGGAATGCAAAATTTATAATTTTAATGATCGATAGGAGCCATTTGCTCGTTGAACAATGTAAAAAAATTTAAATTAGTTGAATTTTTATTGTAAAGTTCTTTAAACTATTTAAAACAAAATCTATACCGTTGATGTTGATTACAAAAAACCTACCATCGCTTTTAGAATGGTATTTATCCGTTCATTTTTATGCTCACTTTATGCACAAATAAATAATATCGAAAAAAAATATAAAATTTGATTTCTAAATATTTCAAATTTTCTAGACGGTGCTAATAGTCAGCTTCGGAGGATTCATCATAAAAAATAAATCGATAGTTGAATAACTCGTTTATTACCAATAATATTCTAGTTCAACTCCATATGTGTATGATATTCTAGCTCAACTCCATATGTGTATGTATATGTGTGTGTGTGTAACATTCTAACTCAACTCCATATGTGTATGTATATGTTGTATACGGATAATCATATACAAATTGGAGGACAACTTTGTGCATGGTAAGTTCATTATTGCACCTGGTTACCACACTCCAATCCTTTCAGTAGAACAAAAAGAAAACATGCACATGCATGCATGTACAATGCTATAATATAATAATATAAGCATGTTTACGTGCATTATACATAGTTTATTTTCCGAATTAAGGTTGGCACTAAAGCAACTCATGCGTACATAAAAGAGATCCTCATCAGGGCCACAGTCACAGACTCGTAGTCTAATCATTCCTATATATCCATTTTCCTTCTCTAAATTATATGAACACGTAAAGTAAATTATATTGAAAACCATATTCATTTTGGTATTAGCTACATAAATAGGTCAGATATATTAGATATACCAACAAGAAGCTCATGAGAAAATTGCAGAAGCTTGGATTGGAGATGCTCACACTACTTGCATGCAGGGAGAAGACGATGTTAAGAGTTCATATACATCACAATAGATTGTACACAAGCGGGCTATATGTATGACATTTCATAGTTCGGTCCCTTCACCTTACATAGATATCATAGGAATCCAGAACCACTTCCCTGTACAATTTTCCCGCTATGGCCCGAAAACTTGCTTGGCTTGATTTCAATTCCGGTTTGTGAGTGCATCTCGGCGAGTTCTCGAACACGCAACAGGATGGGTGTTGGAATTGGTATCGATGTTTGTTTTCTGGAGAACTTGTCCTGCAAATGTATCCAAAAATGGAAGAGAAAGGGATCAGAAGCCATTAAAAAAAATTTTCTGCGACTTAACAGCTTGAAAGTCTTGAGTACTTGAAGGATACGCTATTGCAATTAACAAGATCCATTTATCCAATTGGTACCAGAAATTAGTGATCGGTTGTTTTTAAGAGATTGAAAAGAGGATAAAAATAAAGTTAAAGAAACAATTGAATATCTCACCTCTTTCTCATTAGGAACCTGCGACAAGCTTGCTCTAAGGAGATTCCGCCACTTATCCTGGATACAGTAAAAACATTGTCACAGCTTGCGTTATTAAGGCAATCACTAGAAATACAATATGGATTCGTGCCAAGAACTGATTCGAGGAAATATTTACGGTAGAATGTAAGGATAGTCCCAGTAGTGTCCCAATGAGAAAATAAAAATAATGTGAAATATTGAAATCAGTATGGTAAGAAAATCAATATATGATCAAGCTCGCCTTGAGATCAACAGAGGTGCGATATGAGTATGAGGCAAAGGCTAGTCGCCTGATCTCAGACCACCTTCCAGCCCCGAACTTGGCCACTCCCTCAACTAACTTGAGAACCTCACAGAGAGTCCAAGCACGGTGGTGCTTTCTCTTTGGACCACCCTTCAGAGCTGGCCGAGCTTCAGCATTATCATTTGTATTTTCTTCGGCTGTGTCGAACTTAAAGGTATCCATACATGACTCCTCCTCACTCTCGGGTTTTTGTGCATTCTCAGTATCTCTTTTCTTATCAACAATGCTCTGACAGTCAGAAATACCAAATTAAAGCATCAACCGACAAATCAGCATCCTAGTAATCAGAACAAACATAGGCCATGCTGAAGTAGCAAATAACAATATTCGTGAATTCTGAATTACCAAGCAGTTTGGCAACACACAAGTTGGTGAATTGGATGGAATTCTAATTCACTATTCATTGATTCCCCTGTTTGCATATTTGTAATTCATGATTTTTAGAGATTATATTGATAATTTAGATGGGTTATATTGATTATATTGATTATTTAGATGGGTTTCAATAAGTATAAGCAAATTGGATGATTTGATTTTCAATTTGCTGTATTTCAGCTTCTCAAGACGAAAATTTATCCATCCAAAAATACCCTTTTCTGATTGTCATGGAATCTAAACAAGACTACGTTTAAACAGGGAAACAAACAATAGAACTCAATCCAATCATACTCCATTCCAAACAATATATCTCCACCCCAAAGTCAATTCACTTGAATTTCTTTGAATTGCATCGTAAAGAAAAACCAATTGAGTTGCCAAGTAATATTCAATTAATCTTTATTTGGTACCAAACAGAGTGACACATTAGAATTTTTTTTTATAAATAATACTATCGACTTTTATAATTATAAAAATATATTTTTTAAAAAAATAATTATAAAAATAAACCTCTAAATGCGGTGAATTATTCACCGCATTCATAACTACTCATAAGGAGTAGAAAAAAAATAAAAGCGGTGAACCATTCACCGCTTTTACCATCATAAAAATATAAAAATAAATAAAAAAAACAAAGAAAGCGGTGAATGGTTCACCTCTTTTAAAAGCGGTGAATGATTCACCGCTTTTATAGGACTATATTTATAAATAAAAATTTAATAGGTCTATTTTTAAAATAAAATTTTAGGAGAAGACTATTGCACTAAAAAACCCGAAACATTAACTTACCAGCTGTGGGATTCGCATAGGAAGAGATCTGGCTTTCCTTATCTTGTTTCTGCTTTCAACATTTTGTCGCAGAAAGATCTCAAGAGGGGGTTTAACAAAGTTCGACGCCGTACCACTTGAGTGGAAGCTCTGCTATCATCATATAAATATTCATAAAGAACATAAGAGTTCTGCTTAAAGAGAAAGAAAAAAAGGTATTAACGAAAACTACAATAATCCTCAGAGATGGTTTTGAACAATAATTGAGAGAAATTCAGAAACAAATATTAGCAACTCCGCAACTGTAGAAGTGATTCTAAAATATTTTATACTTCAACCCTGATTAATGGGGACTTGTATACATAAACCACAGAAAGTACCAAACCATATAAACAAAAAGCACATAATGATCTCAATAAGATAAAACTTCTTCTAAACTATTAGATGTGATAAAAAATATCAAAAATTCATACTCATAAAGTTTCACAAATTTTGAAAACTGATTTCTTATGCATCAAGCGGTGTCAAAATCAACGATTCAGAATTTTCCAAAAAGGTCAATTTTGAAGCTCAAGATATAGATTTCCAAAAATTATAAATTTTTTGCATGTAGGTAGTTTTTATATTGTAAATCACTTTCAATGGATTGGATCTTCATTTTGAAACTTCTATGAATGGATTTTAGCTTGTGTAAGAAGTGTGTAAGTTAAAAGTGTGTAATTTGAACTTGATCCTATTATATATATACACACACACTAACACATACAATCCATCTTAATCCACATGAGCCCGTCTTGGGTGCTTTAGAGATACTTCACATTGGAATAGTAGTTAGTTCCTAGCAAGTTCTGATTCATCATATATATATAGAGAGAGAAAGAGAGAGAGAGAGAGAGAGAGAGAGAGAGATCTGAACTACAGTGCTTTTTAGAAGTACCAAGGCAAGTTCTGATTGGCATTGATGCTTCTAAAAGCACTGTAGCTCAATTCTCTCTCTCTCTCTCTCTCTCTCTCTCTCTCTCTCTCTCTCTCTCTCTCTCTCTATATATATATATATATATATATATATATATCTATGATGAATCAAAACTTGCTAGGAACTAACTACTATTCCGATGGGAAGTACGTGTGTGGAACAAATTATAGACATGCAGATTGGGATCTGTCAATTAAATATAAAAAGAAATTGTCAAAACATAAAATTATAAGTACACCATGTCGTCATGCATAAAAGTAGACGAACTCTGCTGCTTAAATGCTTAGTGAGATAATTACCATGAGGGTCATGAAGTTTTTCCTAGGGCGTCCTCTTCTAACCCGGGAGACGTATGGTACACAGACATTAAATCCTCCAATTGAGTCCTGCCTAGTGGAATATGTTGTACTTTGTGCACCACTTTCCCGAACAGACCTAATCCAACTTTTTGGAGCGGCCAGGACATGCCCAGAATTTTTTCTAAAAATAGGCACCCGAGCAACACACTCCTGGGTTTCAAAATCTGAAAGTTCTTCAATATACCGCCTCGTGGGCTTTCTCATCCTTTTGATAGAATACTCTTCCATTCCAAGATTTTCCTTTGTTTCATCGTATTCATCGGTAGGTCTACTAAGTCTCTTGCCAGATAGTTCTAGGTCCTTAATGTGGTCGTAAGAACTAGCTGCTGAATCTTGGCAACTGTCCTTTGTTGGTTCAGTACCTTGATCTCCAGATGGTGAACCAGCCTCCACCTTAGATCTTGAGACACTGCATGGTGTCTCTTCTTTCGGTTCCTCGTGGACAATCTGATTATCTTTTATTGCAAAATGGGAACTTGGAACATCACACGAATTAGTTAACCCCATTGCAATACGCCGCTTAAGCCATAACTTGTCTTTTACAGAAGTTTGACGCCCAAAAGTAGCTCTAAATGCTTCTTGAAGTTCTCTAATTGTGAATTTGTCCAAACAGACTTCTCCTTTTATAAGAGAAAAATCAGGCATAGAACTAGTGCACGTTTTGGAAACGGATGATATACTTGTGACTGCCTCATTTGCAGGTTCCGAGCATGTTTCCATGTTCTCTTTTTCCATTTCACCACTGTGACTGCCGTTTAATATTGTAGAATTAGGAGTTGTCTCCATCAAAGCATTTTCAGATTGGAGTTCGTTCTTTTGTTCTTGTGCATTGTTAGCACAGTCAGATGTTTGATCACCCAGAGGATTCGCTGAAAGATCAAGAGATTCAGATGATGATTGCAGCTTCTCTTCCTGTTTAACCTTTTCCAAAGTCACACTTGCATACTCCAAGATAAAGTTAAAATTTAAAAAAAAATGCAATTCGAGAATATGAAACAGCAAATAACTACTATAATTGTTTGACTTCATAAACAATAAAACGCAAAAGATGATTAAAAATTATGAACAATATATATCCATTCAAGTACATGCTCAAGCTAATCAGAGGTTTACTGTATTAGAATGCTCTTGGATGCCATAGTAAGCAGGGAATATGAAGGGTAATCCTATAGTAATTAGGTTATGTTAAAGACAAGATTTGAGTGATTAAACAGTTCATATAACAAGTTTGAAGCACTATGTATTGTTTACCTGACTAATTAATAAGCACAATCGTATAGGCATTTCCATGTGATAACACATAAAACTTATGAAGAAGTGAACAATCAGACTAATGCAAGGTTAAAAGAAATGAGCAAAAAACTGTTTATACAAAATTTCTCCATAAATCAAGAAAGCTACTATCAATTCTATAAGGCACAACTCCAAATGTTCAGGTTATATAAAGTCAGTTTAAGAAATCAAATTGCGATACAGAATGGTGCAGTAGTAATATAAAGAGTTTTGTCAAGTTCCATAAACTCCAGGAATCACAGTCAAGTTCCAGTGATTTCACCCTATAATTGAGATTAGCCTTGTGCGATTCCATAATAGACAGATAACAATATTTTAACACTTACAAAAATGCCTCATAAATACTCATGGATGCAAATCAGATGGCCAACGTACCTCAAGCCTAGTATCCAACTTTGTAGATTCTAGATCAGTGTTCTTTGATTGGGCAAGTCCTGATACATGAATTTGTACAAGACATGAGTTTCCTTCAAGAAGCAAAGAATTCAATGTACTAGATGAAGCCCCAAAAGATAAAGCTGAGATATAATACTAGTTTAGCCATTTGTTGACTGTTCTTACTAGCAAGTTTAAGGTTTGCATTTCGCTCTTTGTCACCGTTTTCTAAAGTTCGAGAAATGAATACCATTTAAGAATAGTTCTCTTGAGTCTCCAATGGCTATCAATTACATTTGATTTATGAGAACACAAATTTCTACTGGTTGAAACCATAACTTACATCAACAACAATAACAACTAAGCCTTAAATACCAACTTATTTAAACTAGTTTTACAGATCCTATCTTGTATTCAGCTCTGTTTTGGGGAAAATTCTCCAAAATCATGTCTTTCCATGATAATTTCTCTAATATTAATTTCATATTCCACTCCCTCTCATGGCACTTATCACTTCAACAAAATAACTCCTTACTGGTGCACCAGGTGAACTTCATTTGTAATCCCTCTAATTCTAGTTAGTCTTCCCCTCCCTTTCACTTAGAGTAAAAGCACTCCTTGCTATTGCATCAGATAGCCTTCATCGCACAAGAACTTACAGCAAAGGATTTCCAAAATCTTATGGCCTAGAATTATCAAGTGAAAAGCAAGCAGCATGATGAAATTAGTGTATAATTAGATATCAACGAGTGCCTAGCACTTTTAAGAAGCAGTATCAGTTGCAAAGAAAGAAGCAAGGATATCTAAAGGTCAACTAGTAACCAGAAGAAAGTAATGGCTGTCAAGATTGTAAGACATCTACTTTTTAGGGCAAGTTTCAGACAACCATGAATAAGTTGCTACGTAATACTATACGATACATTATATTTGGTCTAGCATGTTATGTAAGCGTTTATACAGGCTAAGATGTCATTACATATATCATCTTTTATAATTTTCACCAATAGTTCCAATCAGACAAGAAATAAATTTGATTTCCATTAGTCTTTTTGGCATGCTTTATGACCTGGCATCTGATGTTATCTCATATAAACATAACAGCAAATGGCTTTTTTTGGCTCATAACATAACAGCAAATGGCTTTTTTTGGCTCATAATCATCAGAGTTTGTTGAAAATTAAAAAAAATAAACAAATTTACACCTAAGCAAAGGAATATATAAAATATATGAAAGGAGAGCCTAAAGAGGCTCTCCTTGGACCCCACCTCACTCTCTCTCTCTCTCTCTCTCTCTCTCTCTCTCTCTCTCTCTCTCTCTCTCTCTCTCTTACTTTCTTTTTTTTATTTTTTTCTCTCAACACTCTCGCTCCCTCTCTCTTTCTTATTTTCTTTTATTTTTTTTTCTTAACATCTTTTTTTTTTTTTGCTTATATCAAGTGTAAAATTTTATTTTTTAATAGTCAATAAAACAAATAAAAATAAAATTTTATCAAATGGATCAATACTATTTTTTAATAGTCAAGATAACAAATTCGTATGGTTTTTGCCCTTATTTTTTTAGTCTTCTTATAATTTATTCTTATATTTTTATTGCAGAAATAGTTACTTATTCTTCAATTACATTTTTTTATATAATTCCTTGACTTTTTTTTACTTTATTTATTTATTTATTTTTACGAAATCATCCCGCCGCAACGCGCGGGTCCTTCACTAGTTATGATTAATTATTCAGTAGGTTGACATACGCCCCACAAGCATATTAACTTGATAAGATTTCAGCATCAGTAAGAAAGAAACAGTCAAATAGATGGTCCTGCATCTAAAAGTCAAACTTATTTGAAGTCCATTGAAAGGGGTACAAGGAGCATTTGTGGAAACAGCTGAAGCTAAAGAAGCCAACGACATAGTATATCCTTTACAACCAGTCTAACAAGAAGTACAGATTTAGGTTTACAAATACCTGAAAAGTGAAACTAGATGTATAAAGCATGAATAAACTGATATGCAAATTACTTCTAGAAAAAAGGAAGAAGAAGTGCTATCTATCTAAATTATTCAAGAACAGAACTGAACATATAGCAAGTATATCTTGAATTCTTGATCACAATGACATAGCTCCAAACAGAATTTTGAGTTCAGCTTTTTAAGTAACACAATATCCACGCGCACTATCTTCTAAGTAGGACTTAATAAAGAGAGACTTTATCAAGTTATTTCTTATTGGCTCGATCATGTCTGTCCCATACCTTCAACTGAAGGTGGTTCAATTTTTTCATCTTCAAGGAGATGCTCAAACTGCATAACATCATCCTCTGTAGCAGGAACTAGTGTTCCATCACCTTCAACCTGTGAATCAAGTGATCCAGGGTTGGAAGCATCCAGTGGATAAAACTTAAAATATTAAATCCATATGCAGATGAAAAATCATATAATACGATCTTGCACTTAACAAAATTTAGACAACTCATTGGTTGAAGGGAAAAAGTAAAACAAGTTGAGTCATCCTTGATTTTCATTGGTATTCTTAGATACCATAGAACATCAAACCAATTCCTCGAACTTTTGCAGACCCACACTCTATGCCTAGATATCCTCATAACAACCATAGTCTTAAAAACGACACAAACTAATGAAATATATATTAAAAAAAAGGTTTAAATGATCATATAACATAAAGCGATAAACAAAGTAATTTGTACACAGATGTAATAATATTTGAGCTTTGCTGATTAAGGAAGCCAAATAATGTAACCAACCAATAACCATGAGTTTTATCAACCATAAATCCATTACAGAAGTATCATCCAAATGCACGAGTGAGGTAACATGTTTTTGAATCCGGCCATTTATGAATAAGCCCTACTGGCATTAAACCAAAAAAAAGGAACACCCTATATAGTATATCCTAATAGTATTTCTTGTGTATTTTTCACTTGTCCAGGCATTTTCTAAGTTTTCAAAGAGTTGGACACTCATATGAAGTATCGTATGAGTATATATCCTATCAGCATCTGATAAGTATCTTATAAGGAAACAGCACCTAAATCAAGTATCTTTACATCACAAGTAGAAAACTTTAACATCAACCATCTGAGCCTTGACAAGTCCAAGCAATTTCCCACCTTACTAAAATAACTTCAAAAAAAATATTTTTTTTTCTTAATCTCATTCTACCATCCTCAAGGAAAAGAATACATCTCTTAGCCTCAACCCAACCCCTTTTGAGTTAGAAATAAAAAAGAAGAGGAGGACATATCTGCATATGCCTATAACACTGATCCACTTCAACCAAATCAGATCAGATTAAGTTAAATCCTTCAACGTCACTATGATTTTATACTGCACATAACAATTCCCTTCATTGATTATCCATTATCCCGAATGATAGCATATAATAAATCCCAAGAACATGTAAAACAATTTCCACAGAATTGAACAGTTTTCCAGTTTAGGTTATCAACCATCAATTTCTTGTGGTTACTATATTTACACTATTTCTTTGATTATTATCATTGGCTTTTCTCAGTGTACCTTTATTATCAGTCATATGGAGTTAACAATTTATAATTAGCACTAAGTAGTATATAAATTTAGTGAGTAGCCAAGTATGTACATTATAATGAGTTATAAAATTTTCTAAATGAGATACTATAATCCTAAAACTCACTTATTCTATGTTTATTCTTCTTACTGTTATTTCAACTAAAGAATTATACTTTTTACTCCGCAGGTAACTAACTTCCTCTAGTTTTTAATGAAAGAAAGTTCATTTACATCACTATGGAATATCTCCTACTAAATTGGAAGAACCGAAAAAAAGAGCAATGCACCCATTTACCCTAACAAGCTGATAAACCACAGGATCAGAGCCACAGTTGTTTCCAACCTCACTCTCCACATCGTTCTTTCCTTCATTGACCTCTGCATCAACAATTGCTTCCATGGAGCATTCCACTTCACGGAATTCAAATCAACAAACACTGTGAACACCAATAACAACAAATCCAACTTACATCACTTCAAATTCTCGCAATAAGTGCAAGATCCTAACCCTAATGACCAATTCCCCCAGCAATTTCACAACAGAAACTTCTAGAAATCCCTAGAAACTTCGAATTCAGTGTTCTGAGAAGTAAACTATACCCAACAAGAATCGATCGAAAGCGAAACAAATGGCGAAAAATCACTACGAGCTCACCATGAGGAGATCACGGGATCGATTACCGCCGCGTTTCGCCACCAAAACCCTTCCTAATTTGAGAAAAGATTTGACCTTTGGCGTATGCGGGGCGGGGGGTAGGGATCGGAGTGTGTGGGGGAGCGAATTGGGGATTCGAATCGAACGGTGGTGGATAGAGAGAGCGAGCGAGAGAGAGAGAGAGAGAGAGAGAGAGAAGTGGAGTTATGGGGTTAGTGAAAAACGGGATCGAGATCGAGAGGAGGAGAGTGGCGACTATGTGGGATTGGACGGCGATGAGAGGATTGGATCCGGATTTGGACGGCTGCGATGACCGGAGAAACTTCTTAAGAGGCTTCTTTGCCACGCAAAGAGCGTGGGACTACAAAGAGAGAGAGAGAGAGAGAGAGAGAGAGAGAGAGAGAGAGGAAAAAGAGGGAAACAAAAAAAAAAAAAAATTAATTAATAGTCTTAAATATTATAAAAATAGTTCGTAAAATTATTATTTATAAAAAAAATGATAAATCAATCACTCTTTTTTTAAAATATTAAAATTATTTTTTAATTTTAATAAGTTCGGATACGAAAAATATATAAATTACAGTCATTCTTTATCTTTATCGATAAAGACGAAGACTTTCGGTCTTCTGCAAGTTTTCCACCGTTAGATCCACCCCTTTGATGATTTTCACCCGTTAGATCATACTATTCAACCAACCACCCACTTAACCCTAGAGGGCCCACATCATCCTAACCCCACATCTCTCAATCCAACGGCCAAAAATTTGGTAGCACCAATGACTTGTGCTATTAACAGCATAGTAGTCTAGTTCTAAATTACATGAAAAAAGTGAATGATTTATCGTTTTTAAAAAACATTGTGGTAAACTATTCAACGCTTATACCTAATTTTATAAATAAAAGTTTTACATATCTATTTTTATTATAAAACACAAAGCTATCTGAGACTTATCGTATATAATAATAAAATAATAATTTAATATAATAAAAATATAAATATAAACTAACTTTATTGGTGGTAGAGCCGTAGAGCTGGCAGTCTAGCTCGCTGTTCGCGAGCCAGCTTATGTTCGGCTCAAAATAAGTTCGAGATTGAATCGCTCGTTTAATAAACAAGTCAAACACAAGCTAAATTTTTCAACTCATTTAATAAATGAGTCGAACACGATCGGGACTAGTTCATTCCTTATTCTCGATAACAGATCGAAAACATATAATTTATATTTATATATTTATAAATAAATAATTAGTTTTTAGCTTAATTTAAATATAAAGTCCAACTCAATTATAAAAAAAATTATTTATATGTAAAATTTCAACTGTTAGATCAAAGTTTAATAGGTAAAAACTCATAAATTTACTTTTTATATATATTCTTTACAATTCTTTTATTAACTTGTTGTTCATGAGCCAGCTCATATTTGGCTCGTGTTCGGTTCGTTAATAAACAAACATGAATTAAATTTTTCAAATCTTTAACAAACCAATTCAAGTCTTGGCTCACCGCTCGTATTCGGCTCGTTGACACCCTATTGGTGGGACAGGTTTGGCCCCTTCTTATCCACTAATAACTATTTTTTGAATAGTGATTTGTGAATTGGATTGTTAAACGGAGGAATATGAGCGAATTAAAACCAGCTCAAAAATATTCTGGCTCGGTTCGCTCGAACCCAGCTTATTTTTGGCTCGACCAAGCTCGAATTGAAATATAGTAAAATACCAGCACTAATTACTAATTTCTAATTTATTATTGAGATTGGAGTGTATGAGCCAGTTCCAAATTGGCTCAAAATTTTTTGAGTCGGTACGTGTTTGAATCCAAATTAAATAGTGCTCTAAACATTTTTGCTCGAGGCTTGAATTAAAATGTAGTAAAATATTAGTACTAATTACTAATTAGTGTTGTTACTGATTAGTATTACACTTTGAAATTCATGTTAGCAAAGAAGTAAAAGTTAAAAATAATATGTAAATTTGCTGCATATCAAAATAAAAATAATTATTATATATTATATATTTATTTTAAAATTATATAGAGTCGAATATGAGCGAGGTGGGATCATCTGGGATTTAATTATTTATGTAATTTTTGAGACAAAAAGTAAGCTTGTAATTTATTTTTTTTTGAGAATTAGGTAGCAAGCTATAACCGTTCATTAAAGAAATGGTAAGGCGGTACGGGATGGAAACGGTAGGGCTTCTGAAGAAAGGAAAAGAGAAAAGAAAACAAGGAAAATGAGAAAAGATAAAGATAACTATAGCATTTAGAAGAGAGTATAAAAAAATCAGACGTGGAAACGCAGAACCCAGGAGTCAGGTAAATCAGAGGTGCTCAGACCAGTCACTAGGGGTGGAAACGAGCCGAGCTCGAGCGGGCTTACCTCAGCTCAAGCTTGGCTTGAAATTAATTTCGAGCCTAAATTTAGGCTCAAGCTCGCTTGAAATTAATTCGAGCCGAGCTCGAGCGAGCCTAACTTCGAGTCGAGCGAGCTCGAGCCCTAAACGAGCCGCTTGAAATTCTTAACATCATGCAATCTATAATTTAATTTTTATAAAACATTATCTCAAATTTGATACAAAAAATATCTAATAGTTCAACATATAAAATGAATGCATAAAATACGATATTATAATATTATAAAAATTAGAAAAAATAACTCTGCGAGCAAGTGAAAAAGAGAGAGAGAGCAATTAGAGTAGAATTTAAATTCTATATAGATATAATTAAAATACATAATATATGTTATTTTATATAATTAAAGTATATATTATATATAATTATATATAGAGAGAGTTAGAATTTCTTTATATAGTTTTTGAGTTTAGATCCATTTATACTCATTAGTTTTCGACAGTTGGATTTATTCTTTTAACTATTTCAATCCTAGGGGCCCACTATCATCCGAATCGCACATCCAACGACCGAAAATTTATAAGTATAAAGAGATCTATACTTATAAGAATATAGTAGCCCTAGCCTATATATATATATAGAACTAGGCTACTATGCTATTAATAGCACCAAGTCATTGGTGCTACCAAGTTTTTTAGTTAGTTGGAGAGATGTGTGGTTAGGATGATGTGGGCCCCAAGGGTTAAGTGGGTGGTTGGTTGAATAGTATGATCTAACGGGTGAAAATCATCAAAGGGGTAGAACTAACGGCGGAAAAATTGGTAGCACCAAATACATGGTGCTATCGATAGTATCCCAGCCGGCCTCTATATATATATATATATATATATATATATATATATATATATATATATATATATATATATATATATATATATATATATATATATTTAGACTACTATATTATATTAATAGTGCAAATGGCTTGCTATTAGGTTTCGGCCCTTGTATGAAGGGATGGGCGGTCGGGATGATAGTAGCTCCTTAGGGTTCGAGGTGGCTAGTTGAAGAGTCTCATCTAACGGATAAAATTGGACAAAGGGGTAGATCTAACGGCTGAAACTTGAGAATACCAAATGCTTGGTACTATCGGTAGTACGATGTTGAACTCTATATATATAGGTAAATCTAACGGTAGATAACTCAATTGCACAAAATGCTCGATCTTATCAATAGTATAGATAGTATAGTAGCCGGAATATATTTATAGAGAGAGAGTCTGGCTACTATATTATCGATAATACAAAATGCTTAGTGCTATAGAATTTTGTACCGTTAGATCTAACCCTCCGACCATTTTCACCCATTAGATTATACTACTCAACTAATCTCCGACTCAATTCTAGAGAATCACTATCATTCTAACTACACATCTCATCATCCAATGACCGAAAACCTAACAGCAAGTGGTTGGTACTATTAATGGTATTGTAGAGTACTATATATATATATATATATATATATATATATATAGTTGAGCTAGAATACTCTCAAAAGCACCAATGAGGTGGTGCTTGTGAGTTTTTAACCATTGGATGGATAGATGTGGGGTTGAGATGATGCTGGTGGGTGGAATAGTATTTGATCCAAGGGGTATTAATAATTAAGGAGTGGATCCAAGGGTTAGAAACGTGAAAGCACCAACCCCTTGGTGCTTCCAAAAGTATTCTAGCTCCACTATATATATATATATATATATATATATATATATTCGAGCTTTTCGAGCCTAATTCGAACGAGCCTAGTAATACTCAAGCTCGGCTTGAAATTAATTTCGAGCCTAAATTTTGGCTCAAGCTCGGCTTGGAATTAATTCGAGCCGAGCTCGAGCGAGCCAAATATCGAGTCGAACGCGAGTCGAACACGAGCCGGCTTGCTCATTTGCCAGCCCTACCAGTCACGTAGCAAGAGGTCAAGCCTTACTAAAGACTGAATAGCATTGTGTAATTTTTCCCAAAAAATGATGTGATTCCTTTCCGTCCAAATGACCTACCAAGATCCTGCCAGGCAGGTTAATCCTTTAGTTCTCGATGCTACGTCGGTGATTTTGGCGGTTTTGGTCCAAAGATCACGGACGTCCCTGCTGGTGTCTGCCTAGATGACCCCGCCCACTGAGGTAAGTAGGAGGTAACGGATGAAGACAGTTGGAAAAAAGGTGGTCGCAGTTTTTCGTGGGAGAGTTGGTCCACTATCAATCCACGAATCAGCAGTATGTCAGCAGTAGGTAATCTTTTGCATAGCAACAACCAGATGAAAATTTTGATATTGTTCGGGATTTTCAGTTGCCAGATATAGGTATTAGTCGAGTCTCTGTGGCCTGAGTCGGTAACAAAGTTGTAGACAGATTTAACAGTGAATTGTTGGTTCGCAGTACACCTCCATTTTATTTGTCAAGTGAGTTTTGTGGGCTGTTGCGTAAGAGTTGGTCTTTGAATTTGACCAATTGTCTGCGGTTATCTATGGGAGTTGAGTCCGGGAAGCCCCTACAAATGGAGCGCCATCTCCATCCACGAGCGCTCCAGCAATGTGAGACTCTGGCGTTCTTGTTCCTGATCTGGGCGAACAGGTTTGGGAACAAGGTGCTAAGTGGCGCTTCTCCAATCCAACTATCAGTCCAGAGCCTAATGTTCCTCCCATCACCCAAATCATGAGTTATACCGTATTTGAAGACGTCCCGATAGCGTAGTACTCCTTTCCACCACTGTGAGTGCGGTACAAAACCTCTACCTTCATGTAACGGCCTGCGTCTCGTGTAGTAGAGGGTTCTAACTATATTGCACCATGACAGTTGTGGTTCGTTGAAGAAATGCCACCACCATTTGATGAGTAGCGCTGCGTTCATGGATTCCAGATCTAAAATTCCAAGTCCCCCGTCCTTTTTGCTTTTGCAGATGGATTTCCAGTTGACGAAGCATGCTCCTCCAGATATTTTGGAACACCCTTCTAGAAGAAAGCTCTTCGTAGGGCTTTAATCCTTAGTAGAACCCATTTGGGCGCTTTGAAGACGGATAGATAGAATAAAGTTAGGTTGGTGAGGACCGAGTTGACAAGGGTTAGTCTTCCACCGTAGGAGAGCAATTTAGATTTCCGTCCATCGATTCTGGTGTAAACGCGGTTAATAATCAAGTCCCAGTCATCTTTGCGAAGTCGTTTGGTGTGGAGAGGTAATTAGCCTAGATAGCGGAACGAAAAAAGACCTACTTTGCATCCTATGATGTTGGCGAGTATATTTGCTTTAATTGCTTTAAGAGGGTTCTGACCTAAGTAATACAATTTCGATTTGGAATTGTTGATTTTGAGACCAGACGTCCATTCAAAGATTTTCAGGATAAACAGTAGGTTTTTCAAGAATTTCTTCCTCGCCCCGCACGGGAAGAGAGTGTCATCTGCATACTGAATTAGCACCGTCTTGGTACTCGCTGACGGTCCTATGCCTTGAGGCAGGTTGTTGGCCCTTGCAGCTTCCGTCAGCTTGGCCAGGCAGTCGACGACCAGTAGAAATAGATACGAGGAAAGAGGGTCGCCCTGTCTGTGCCCCTTCCGTGCTTTGAACCAAGTAAGCTTGTAATTTTAAAGTTGCACAAGCCAAGTTCGAATAATTTCGAGATGAACACAACCTAATTTGGACCCACACTGGGTGGGAAAGAATTTTTTTTCTTTTAATAGCTTAGGGGCTGTTTGGTTTCTTAAAAATATGTGAAAAAATATTTTCCAAGAAAAAAAATTTCATGGAAATCTATTTTTTCCAATTTTTCGCCTGTTTGTTTTGAAAGAAAATAAGTATTTTTTTAAAAAAAATTCATATTTCATGAAAAATTAGTATTTTTATTTTTAAAATTTTTTTAGAAAAATAAAAACACTAGTTTTCATAAAAGATGGAACAAAGTTTTCTATAAAAACTTATTTTTCTTGAAACTAAACGGATAAAAAACTAAAAAAAATTTATTTTTTACGAAAATTTTTTTCTCAAAAAAAAATAATTCATGCTTTTCCCACAAAAGATGAGTTGTATCATGAAAAGAAAAGAGTTTACAATGAACTCTAATATTAACAACAATCTGATTTTGTTTTTCGCTTTTGTCGCTCTCTCCCCTACGGAGGCCCTGACTGTCTTCATTTTATAAGCCTAATTCATCTCCCTAATGAATGAAGCGGGTAGCGTATTATTCTCTACCTATTTCTCGGGGGAAATTTTTTTTTTTCTTTTCCTTTTTATTCAATCGATAAAACGCGCGCCCAAAATGAAATCAACTCATCTTTTTTTTTCTTTTTTCCCTATATGATCTCTAAGAAGAGATTACTTATACAAACTTCTCCTTAATTGTTCGAAGAGATGAAGTAATGACTCTGAAAGTGGGTCTTTCTCTAGCATCTCCACTCCACAAACAACATATAAGCTCAATGAGCTCATTGTATTGTCCACCATTATTCTCAGCAAGTTTTGGCCTGAGCCTTCCCTCTGCAACTTCAAGTGCAATCTAAATAAAATAATAATAACAAAAGTATGAAAAATTGCAGTAATCAATCAATTGAGAAAATTCAAAAAAAAAAAAAAGTACTTTATCTAAAGAGTACTAATAATGTGGTTGGTTTTTCCTTAAATTGTACCGGACTGGGTCCATAGCTGGTATCTATGTATGGATGTTCACCAGTAATGAGCTCATTTAGTATTACTCCGAAACTGTATACATCGCACTTCTCGTTATACGGCTCACAACGAATCACCTCAGGTGCCATGTACACATAAGTTCCTGAAAAAAGAAAATGTTCCTACTAACTGTTCTCGTATACTTATATGAGAAATTGGGCATAGCTAGAGAGCGGTATTCTAATCATACTTACCGGACTCGCCGGTGAGTGCTTCTTGTCCGTCGGGCAAAAACCGCGCATGCCCGAAATCCACGACCCGAACATGCGATGAACTATCCAAAAGTACATTACTTGGCTTCAAATCCCTGTGAATAACCTTGGGGTTTTGCTCATGGAGATACTGCATTGCTTGCGCAATTTCGCGCCCCTTCTCTAACCTCTCTTTCAAAGGAGGAAGAGGTGTTGATCTTTCTCTGGACCTCTCCTTGTGCCCATGCAGCCACTCCCCTAGTGTCATTCCACTCAGCAATTCTGTGACTACAAACCCTTTTTCCGGTGGAAGGAGACATGCGCCGATTAGTTGCACGACGCGCGGGTGGCGTTGGCGCGATAGCGTTTCGAGTTCTTGCGCGAAGAAAGACTCAGCATTTTCGTTTGATCGAAAGAAGTCGGGGTAGATCCACTTCACTGCCACATCGAGGCCTTGCCATGTAGCTCTATATATGTCGGCGGTTGTCCCGTGGCCTATGACTTCATGAAACTCGATCTGTTTCAAAGTAAAAAACCAAACCAAACTGATCAAAATGATTCGGAGAGTACTTGAAACCACATTTTTATGCTTAGGATAGTGTAGTTACCTCGTCTGGCTCGACGAACCATCCATTAACCTTTGCTTGATTTCTCATAAGTACTAAAGGTGAGTCGCCAACCGTTGCATCCTCTAATTCGGATTCGTCTCGCTGTTTGATCTCCGTCGACGGAGAATTGTGTTGGTTGTCGGTTATGCGGTGTAGGAATCCGTTTTGCTGCGCAATTTCTAAGCAATACCTGAGATACTCCTGCGTCGTCTCTAGCCGAGCTTTATAAGTGGCCTCGAGATCTCTTTGTCGTCGGATTTCCTCCTTAAGTTCATCAACCTATGAGAAAAGCATCGCGAATCGTCAACACTAACATTTTATTTTCGGATTTCCTCCTTAAGTTCATCAACCTATGAGTATTGATTTCGACGGTGATTGCGTCTCCGAGCGCGCGGAGAAGATCTCAGCGAGTCTCCTGCAGCATCCGCGATTCGATTCACCTGCGACTTTATCTCTGTAAAAGGTGATCTCTCGATCGGAGACGACCGATAGTCGGCGACCACTCTCCTTCGCCTTAGTATGTGTTGATCCTCTCGATCGATATCCGTGCTTAATGTGCGCTATAATGTGTGAAAAGAGAATCGAAAGAAGAGGAATATGTAGACACTAGAGAGTGTGCGCCTTTTTACGCGTTTGTAAACTTAAATTTTGTTCAACATTGTTCTATTGATGACACTGAATTGGATACTAGTGATCACAGGTGGATGAAATTGGCGATTGATTCAAGGAAACTAAAATGATAGGGAATGTTATACTTGTAGGTATTGTTTAGTCCCTGGTTCCAAAAATTGTTTTAAGTATTCAATCATGGCTAGAATATGCTCCTATGCATGTTCAATTTTGGCAGTTAATGAGGATAGTTTGAAGGTTCCGGGGCTCGACGGTTTTCTCAATGTTGGTGCATAAGTTTATCTTCTTCTTTTTAAAAAAAACTTTAGATTTGGTGTTTTAAATTGGACCAATTAGGATATGACCTAAGTACAAAGTTGAGAGGAAGAGATGGGGCAGGGGCGTAAACTTTGTCCGGGCCAAAACGGGCTTGAGACCGGCACGGCCTAGCCTGGCCCGGATTCGAATCCGGTCCAGGCCCAGCACGGCTCTTAAGAATGTCTTGTTTATGATCTGTTTTGATCTATCTATTCAATCTATTAAAAGAAATTAATTTTATTATCTTTTTGAATTGGATTTTTGAATAATTATTTTGATATAAATGTGAGCACGTTACTTATATTTAAATAAAATAATAATAACTCAAATTACATATAAAGTTAAAACAAGAATTAAATAATTAAAATATTTTTTGTTATAAGTGTTTTTATCCAATACGCTCCAAGCCAAACACACATGACACCGCACCCTGCTCACCACCGACTCTACCCGGTCGCAGTACCCAAAAATGTAGCCACACAATTTCCGTCTCATTCCGAGCGACTGGTGACACTCACCACTCACTACTCACAACATCTCCTCTCCCCACCCTTCGTCTCCGACTACTCAAAACCCTAAACCTCACCTCCTCTGAAACCAAACCCTACCGCTCTCATGGATCTCTCCACGCCATTAACGAGCTCCCAACCCACTCTCCCCACCACCGGCGCTCGCAACAACCCTAACCCCATCCCCTCCGTCACCGTCTCCTTCCTCGGCTTCGACTCTCGCCCCGACCACTCCAAACCCAGAGCCCGAGTCCTCCGAGCTCGGCCCCTCTCCCCTCCGCCGCCGCTTCCGCCGCCGCGGAGCCGCGACCCGGGGTCGAGTTCGACGGGTTCAAGAGCAACGAGAGGCTGCGGGGCCTCGTGCGGAACGGGGAGCTCGAGGAAGGGCTCAGGCTCCTGGAGGCCATGGCGCGGCGCGGCGAGGCCCCCGACGTGGTCCCCTGCACCAGCCTCATCCGCGGCTTCTGCCGCGCGGGCCGCGCCGCGCAGGCGAGCCGCGTCCTCGCCATCGTCGAGCGCTCCGACGCCGCCCCCGACGTGATCACCTACAACGTCATGATCGCCGGGTACTGCAAGTGCGGCGAGGCCGAGAGCGCGCTCCGCCTCCTCGGGCGCATGACCGTTGCCCCCGACGTCGTCACGTACAACACCATCTTCCAGAGCCTCTGCGAGAGGGGTAAGCTCAAGAAAGCCCTCGACCTGCTCGACGAAATGCTCAAACGAGGTTGCGCGCCTGATGTTTTCACATACACGATCCTTATCGAGGCCACATGCAAGGAGAGCGGAGTCGGGCCGGCCATGCAGCTCCTCGATGAGATGAGAGCAAAGGGGTGCAATCCCGACGTCGTAACGTATAATGTTCTGATCAATGGGATTTGCAAAGAAGGGCGACTGGACGAGGCGATTAGGTTCTTGAATAGCATGCCGTCGCACGGGTGTAACCCCAACGTCATAAGCCATAATATCATTTTGAGAAGCATGTGCAGCACGGGGAGATGGATGGATGCGGAGAAGCTGTTCGCCGATATGGTTGAGAAAGGTTGCTCCCCTAGTGTTGTCACTTTCAATATACTTATCAATTTCTTGTGTCGGAAAGGGTTGTTGGGCCGGGCCATCGATGTTCTCGAGAAGATGCCGGAGCACGGGTGCACGCCCAATTCGTTGAGTTATAATCCTTTGCTTCATGGGTTCTGTAAGGACAAGAAGATAGATAGAGCGATCGAGTACGTGGATATTATGGTGTCGAGAGGGTGTTATCCGGATATCGTTACGTACAACACTCTGCTCACCGCTCTTTGCAAGGATGGGAAGGTCGACGTTGCGGTTGAGATGCTTAATCAGCTCGGGAGCAAAGGGTGCACTCCTGTGTTGATTACCTACAACACGGTTATCGATGGGCTTTCGAAGGTCGGAAATACCGAAAAGGCCCTAGAGTTTTTGAAGGAGATGGTGATGAAGGGACTCCGACCGGATATAATTACTTACGCGTCACTAGTGGCGGGGCTTAGCAGAGAAGGTAGGATCGATGAGGCGATCAAGATGTTCTATGAGGTGCAAGAAATGGGTATGAGGCCTAATGCGATAATCTACAATTCGGTGATGTTGGGACTTTGTAAAGCTAGGCAGACGGATCAGGCCATCGAATTCTTCGCCCATATGGTGTCTAGGGGATGCATGCCCACCGAATCGACCTATACAATTTTAATCGAAGGTTTGGCATACGAAGGCTTGTCGAGGGAGGCACTTGAGTTGCTAAGCGAGTTGTGTTCTAGAGGAGTCGTTAAGAAGAACTCAATGCAGGCTATGGCCAATAGGATATAGATGGTTTAGTTATAATTCGCAAAAATTTTTGTTCAGAGTGGATATCAAATCCCTGTGGATTCTGTTAACTTTTGATCCAGGAAAGGCAACCTACTTTCGTAGAAGAAAATTCTAAATTGATATCATACTTTCGTTCAAATTGAGGGATATAGAAGTTTCGAGACCCTGGACGTGTTTACATCGGTATGCCAATTCCCTTTTTTTATCAAAGAAAACTTCTTGAGTTGCCAATTAGGTGTTCTTATAGTATTTCATTTAGATGCATTTGTTTATTCTAGATTGTTATCTCGTTCTCAAGTGTCGACCGCATTATTACAGTTGAACAAAGTTAGGCTTGACCACGGCAGCTCCTCAACAGTGTTTATGCGTCAAGCAAAAGGTACTAACTATACTAACTAAACCAAGTTGTTATCTTGATGATAAGTTATACTTAAGGAAAGCCAATGTGAGACTAATTTTCAATGAGCTTTTAAATGCGGCATTAAAAGAATTCAGCTGATTGCGATCTCCTTCATCTTCGCACAGTGCCTTTCCAGGTGGAATGTGATAAAAGTAGAGAGATTGCAGCTTTTAGACCCTAATCTACTCCGAAATCTCGTATTTTCCTTTTCGAAACTCGTTCTTTCGGTACTATATTTGTTTTGCAATCCAGTCTCTTTTCGAAAAGAGATGCTCCTTGGGGTATGATAGAACTAGTAGTATGAATAAATAAGCCTTCGGATGAAAGAGGGTATAAGATTTTCGCCCACTTTTTTGAGTGGACAGGTAGCATTGCTCTTTCGAAATTCTTTTTCTTCTGATTTGGCCTTAGTTAGTTGTTTTCGTGGCTTACTGTTTTTGCCCTGCCACTCTGCCAGGAGAGCATGCCTGGAGACATCAAAAAGAGTCTCATGCCCCCAATCATGGAGGTAATTGCTATAGATGTCTAGTTCACTGTTCAAATTTCTGAAAAGAATGCATGTCAATGAGGGTGTTATATCATCAGTTAGAAAGCAACTAAGCTAGTCAATTTCCTTCTTTTTTTTTTTTGTCTTGTTTTTTGTTTCCTCCAGTTGCTTCTTACTGTTTGAGTGCACTTGATGAATTAACTAGTGTTTCCTATTATTGAGGACCCATTTTGGTTGATGAGAACTTAGATTTTGTGCAAGTCCCCACTAGGAATAACTTCATAACCATCTTGGAGGAAGTCACAGTTACTTGAATGGATTCTCCAACAAAGGCATACTCTTCTTGAAAAATGCTTTCTTTACAATAGTTATGTTGACCTTTCATCAGTTATTATTATTTCTATGTAGAATTTTTTTAGGTAGCACGGTACCTGCTTCGTTTATTTCATTTAGAAATAAACTTAGCTAGAAATGTGAATCAACTAAGATTCGAACTCGGGTCTCGGATACCAACCACCAAGCCCTTTGCCACTTGCTCTAGGAACGGTCGGTTATTTCTATGTAGAATTATTGTTTCACCGAAAGGAAGAGTGATGTTGTAGTTTTCGTGTTTAGTTCATCATAATTTTATTGTCGATCAAAAATCAAATTTTATAAAATGACGTAATTAACTTCGGCTCACTCCAGGCTAAAGTTAATTACGAAATAAAAAGAAAAAAAAAATTAAAATATCAATTTATTTTTTGTATTTTTAATTTTTAAATCATTCAGTTTCTGTCAAATAAATAGCAGAATTTTGGTCCGTTGAAAAAAAACAAAAAGGTTCTAAATGCATATAAACTAATTAAAAAATATTATATTATGTTGTTAATATATTAGCAATGTGTAATAGTATTTAAAATAATTGTGATAGAGAATATCTCATTTATTTAGACCCGGTTTGGATGGATGAAGGTCGTGTACAGTATATCTCTGTAGTTTACTTAAGAAATTTATACATTTGATTGATACGAAATGTGATTAAATATTTAAAATAAAATATAATATTTGAATATATTTTTTTTAAAAATTAAAATAAATTATGTCTTAGGTAAAATATACTATTCTACCGAATCATAGATGAGTAAAAAGTAAAAGCTATTAAGAAGTATAAAAAATCAAACTTCTTACAATAATACTAAAAAGTTTTAATATAGAATAAGTTATTTTTAGATAATTTATTTTAACATCTAAACAAGCCTTGCTTGGATGCGTGAATAATTTGTGCAATATATTTTCATGATTTAATTGAGAAGCGTTTATATATTTGGTTGATAAAGAGTAGGATCAAATATCTAGAATTAAATACTATTTTCAGTTTTCAAGCCATTTTCAGATAAAATAAATTATCTTATATCAAATCATACATATCAAGAGTTTTCAAAAAAGAAAAATCAAATTTCTTTGTGCATTAATATCTTTTTAGGTGCATTTTCTTAATTTGCTTAAAAAATTTATATATTTAATCGATAAGAAGCAATGAAATGTTTAGAATAAATATCATAATCAATTTAAATTATTTTTGGGAATAAAATAAATCATCTTATAAGTAAAATATGGTATGCTATGCTATGTAATCATTAATAACAAAATCTTTAAAAAAGCATAAATCAAAATTTTTTTTAATTTACAGCCATACGAGAAAATATTATATAAAATGTTACCTTTTTCAGATATTTTGAAAAATTATATTTGTACACCCAAAAAACAGCGTAGATTTTACATCTTTGATTCTAAAATATACAAATTTTAATAAATTTTTATTATTTTAAAAAAAAATAACAAGAGAAAAAGAAAATTCTTGATTATTAGACGGAGTGCTCAAATATTTGTACACTACTATTATAAATAAATGGGTAAATTTCAAATACCCTCACTTTGGTTTCACACTTTCTCACTTTAGTTCCGTGTGGTTTAAAGTGTATCAAGTTAACCCTTAGGCTGCGTTTGGTTGGAGAACTAAATTTTGGAGAACAACTTTTGTTGTTCCCGAGAACAGGGGATATTCCGGTACAAGATAGAACAATTGTAAATTTGTGTTTGGATGCATTCGAGGATATTCTAGAGGATATCCTTAATAGCGTTTGGATAAAAAGTCTAGAACAATGTCTAAATATATTTTTAAAAATAAAATAATTAATTTCTATTAGTATATTTTATATAAAATTATTTCATATAGTAAATTATAATATAATATTTTATATAACAATCTAATTTAAAATATTATATTTTATTTTATTATATATAATAATTTATTTTATATAATTTATTCATAATATATTAATGAATAAAGTATAATACTAACAATATCCTTATAATTTTTTTTTATTTCTCAAAAAGACAATATACTTATAATTTTAATTAATAATTAGTATAAATTTCAATACAAATTAATATATATATATATATATATATATATATATATATATATATATATATATATATATATATATATATATATATATATATATATATATATGAAAAAATAATTTTATGTATATAATATTTAATATAAAAATAAAATAATTAAATATTAATATATAAATGATAAAACTTAATAAAATAAAATATATATCAAATTTAATTAATTTATATTATATAATAAAATTTAAGTATAAATATATTATCATAAATATAATATTTATATTAATATATTTATTTATTAAATTTGTGCATTCATGTAATTTATTTAAAATTAATTAAAATAAAGTATAAAAAATTAAAAGGCATAATAGAGAAAAAAAAAACAAAAAAACAAAAAAAAACAAAAACCAAAAGCTGCTTGTTCTCCCAGCTTGTTCTCCCTAAAAGGGAGAACAAGCTTAACGGGCTATTCCCGGAACAACCGGGAACAGCCCGTTAAGCTGGGAACAACCCAGTTGTTCCCAATAGCATTTCGTTTGGAGGGATAAAGAGGGATATCCCGTTTTGTTCTGGGATATCCCTCCAACCAAACGCAGCCTTATAGTTTCGCACTTTCTCACTGTAGTACCATATGGTTTAAAGGGTATATATCAAGTTAGTTTCCTGTGGTTCAATATTTTTTTTTATTATCCATTTCGCTAATTTTTTTTGTTAAATCCGTGACCAAGTTATAATTAAAAGGTATTAAAGTGAATATTCAATAAACCTAGATAGAGGATCGGAAGTTTTGTGTATATAATTTAATAAAAGATTAATAGAGAAAAAAAAATAAGTGACAAAGTTAAAACTAAAGGGTATGAAAATAAATATTTGATAAATGTAAGTATGATATCTGAAATTTTTTGTATATAATTTAACAAAATATTAATTATTAATAGAGGATCCGTCAGAAAAAAAAAAGAAGAAAAAATCATATGGTACTAAATTAATACATTTTAAACTATAGGGTACTAAAGTGAAAATGTGTGAAAGCATAGAATACTAAATTAGTAGACTTTAAATTAAAAGGTACTAAAATAAAAAAGTAAAAAATTACGGGGTGATATTTGAAGTTTTCCCTAAATACATTTTGCTGGGTGTACACCCCAAAGGGATGTACATCTTACAACCCCACCCATCCTTGGGTGGGGTGTAATTCATCAGTCACATGATATGACTGGTGAGTAAATTTTCATCCAAGAATAAATGGATTGGAGTGTACATCTAGCATTTTCCATAAATTTTACAGTTGTACTTGTTATCCCGTTATGTGTCCCGGCGCAAAATAAACCGCCACATGTGCCACGTCAGCACACCCGCCAACTCACACTGCTCCGGTGAGCTTTAAAACCCCTCCCCTCTCATGCCTCATCTCCCTCTCCCTTTACCGACCACTCTCTCCAAATGGCGACGGAGCCCCATTGCCTTCCCCTTCCCCGATCCTCGCGCCCGCGCAAACCCTCCTTCGCCGCCTCCCTCCTCGACGCCATCTACCGCTCCCTCGACGCCGACCCCCCCGCCGCCGCCGCCTTCGCCGTTCCAGATTCCAATCCCGATCCCGATCCGAGGAAGAAGAAGAAGACGACGACGACGACCACCCCGACCCATTTGGCCCCGATCGCCGCCGAGGCGAGGCCCCGCCCCAGCTCCGCCTCCTCCTCCGCCGCCCCCTCCAACTCCTCCAGCTTCGGCTTCTCCTCCGACGCCGAGCCCCCCGCCCCCGACCCCCGCCCCCGCCGCGCCCCGACCCGCCCCGCTCCTCCCCCGCCCCCGACCCCCGCGGCCCAAGCCCGCCAAGCCGGCCTCGATCCGCAGCCGGATCCGCGAGTTCCGGAAGGGGCGGGGCGGCGCCCCGCTCTCCTGCCTCCTCCGGGCGATCCTCTCCTCCGCCGGGATCGCCCGCAAGCACAAGCCCAAGGCCCCACCGCCGCAGCCTCCTCCGCCTCCGCCGCCTCCTCCGCCGCCGAGCAGGTCCGTGCGGTTCGGCGCCGTGAGCGTGGCGGGTGGGGAGGCTCCCGTCCCCGGCGACGCCGATCTGGCGGCGGCGGAGGCGAGGCGGAGGAGGGTGGAAGAGCTGATGAGGGTGATGAGGACGATGAGGTTGGAGGACGACGACGACGACGACGACGATGAGCGGAGCAGCGATTCGAGCTCGGATCTCTTCGAACTCGGGATCGCCTGCGACGAGCTTCCAGTGTACGAGACCACTCATCCCACCACCATTAATCGATCTAGCGCCCATACCTAAATATATAGTTTTGCTTTACTTTTCGTATTCACAAAATAAAATCTCGTAAAAAAATAATAATAATAATAATAAGGGGCTCATGTATATTATAAATATGTACATTTCGCTTTAGTCTTTTTCTTTTATTCTGAAAATTATTTAATTAATTCTGGTTTTTGTTCGCTTGAGATTGAAGTTGCTTAATTAGTACTCTTTTTGATGAATTTTAACGATCTTTATGTAATCCAATTATAATTATTTTTTATTTATTAGATGTGCATGAACTGTTGGATGGATCAGCATAACATTAAAATTATACTTTACTTTCAAAGTTTTCGAAAGTGTAAATCATTGTTTTTTGTTTTTTTTTTTACATTTTTTTCGTTATTTTATGGGCTTCTATACATTTCTGCATGCGCGCATCGTGCATTTTTTAAGTAGGTTATGTGATTAAAATTATGAGATTGACCAAATTAACTAATGGATTCGTAATACACAAATGCACGAATAAATTAGATGTGGGTAAAACTTTTTTTTTCAATAAAGGTTAAAATTAAAAGCTAAATTACAGAAAATTTACTTATAAATATTTTTTTTTACTTTTTTCAAACTTTCAAAAATTTATATTTTACGCTCTTAATATTTCAAGTTATTACAACATTTAGCTCCCTTTCGTTAGAGTTTTATCACTATTTTTTTCATTTTGTTACACTTCAATAACCTCACATCGGATGGAAATGAGATTGTCATTATTAGATATATAAAAAAACTCCACCATAATAATAATAATAACTGGCCATGAGAAAATATTTTTAAAAATAATAAAAAAATATTTTTATAGAAGAAGTAGGGATAATTTAGTTATTTTGCCCTCTCTATTAATGCCGTATTTCTAAAAATATTTTAAAATTTTAAGGAGATAATACATAAATTTTTAAAAATTAGAAAGAGAAAGCAAAAAGCCAATATTTATAATAAATTTTTTTGTATTTTAGTCAAAATAAAATAACAGCTAAAATTTGGAATCTCAGATATCAAACTCGAAAGTTCGATAGACAAAAAAAAAAAGAGAAAAATAAATAAAAAATTAATTGATCCGAAGTTTATGAGACAGTAGTGGAAGTAAAGCTGAGTATTTGTTAGAAGTTGGAAGAGTTAGGAGATAAAGTTATATTATATAAGAGAGAGAGGAAATAAGAAGAAGATTCGAAGATTGTGAGATGCACAAGCTTATGTCTCTTGGCAAAGAAAGAGAAAGACTATTAAAAGAAAGAATTAAAAAGTAAACTTTCGGTTTAAGTACAAATTAAGGAGTGGTTCTCGCGTGGATCGATGCAGTGAGTTATATAGTTAATTAATTTAATTAATGACTCAACAAATATAAACATATTCACATTCTTAAATATATATAACAATAGAAGGTTGAGAACTTAATCATTTTACATAACTAATTATCAATCTCTCTCAGATAACTAATTTAACTTGGGAGACAGATAAGCCAGTTTGGTGACCACTTCGGTACCACCACTATACTTTGTAGGCATTTTAAAAGCTAAGTATATTATCTGAGGTGCATGTCGAATTAGAAAAACTAAATTAGCTATGCTAGCAGTAGGGCCGGCACTCCAGTTCGCTGTTTGTGAGCACGCTCATATTCTGCTTGAAAATGAGTTTGAGATTGATATGAGCTGAAGTTTTTAGCTAAAATTTTTAACGAGCTGAGCACGAGTTAGAATGAGCTCATTCGTATTTGGCTCGATATAGTTCGAATATATATATATATATATATATATATATAGAGAGAGAGAGAGAGAGAGAGAGAGAGAGAGAGTTCTATTAATACTATCGATAGCACCAAGGATCCACCCACTCAAACCTAGGAGGCTGATATTATTTTAACAGTATATTTCTTAATTTAGGAGCTAAAAAGTTAATAGCACCAATAACTTGATGCTATTAATAGCATTCCAGCTTAGTTATATATATATATATATATATTCTTAAAAAAATAAATATTTTTTTAAAAAATGATGATAGGAGTCTTGTAATCAAGATCAAGAGTATAGATCTTGTTATAAATAGCTTAAAAAATTTTCTAACAAAAATTCAATTGATTTGAATATTTTTACGCCGTTAAATGAGAAAATACCTCATATCAACCATTAAAATTACAAATTTTGAAACCTTTTGATCATTAGGCAAATGATATCGAAAGGATTTGAAATTTAATTTCTAAATACTTCAAGTGATATAGATCATATTCAACGGTGCCGATCGTCGATTTGGAGGTTCCATCATCGAAAACAAATGGTTGACAAAAGTGCCGGTTTGCAGAGAGAGAGAGAGAGAGAGAGCTTTGCTAGTATATATATATATATATATATATATATATATATATATATATATATATATATATATATATATATATATATATATATATATATATATATAGTAGAGCTAAAATACTATCAAGAGTAAACCGAGCGGTTTACTACCGATTTTTTTCGATGATAGCGCTTCAAAATTGATTATCTGACTATTAAACATGATCTAAACTATTTAAACTATCTAGAAATCAAATTTTTGAATATCAAATTTTAAATTTTAGTTTTCAAAAAAATAAATTTCAATTTTTAAATTTTATTTTAAATTTTAGTTTTCAAAATTCAAAATTCAAATTTTAAATTTCAAATTTTAAACTTCAAATTTTAAATTTTAAATTTTAAATTTTAAATTTTAAATTTTAAATTTCAAATTCTAAATTCCAAGCTTTAAATTTTAAATTTTAACTTTTAGATTTAAAATTTAAAATTTAAATTTAAAATTTTGAATATAAAATTTCAAATCTCAAATCTTATAGTTCAAATTTCAAATTTTAAACTTTAAATTTTAATTTTACTTTTTTAAATTTTTAATTCTAATTTTAAATTTTAAATTTTATATTTTATATTTCAAAATGTAAAAATTAAATTTAGATTTTTATATTGTCAATTTTTAATTTTTAAATTTTAAATTTTACATTTAACATATTAATTTTTAAATTTTAAATTTTAACTTTTTATTTTAAAATTTTAAGAAATCCCGTGAAATTGCACATTGCCCATCCAAACAGTTTAAAAATTGAATCCGTAAAATTGTTTAGAGTTATAGGATTTTCTATTTTATTTAAACCAAAACTATAGTTTATAAATTCTTTGGAGATTTCTTATTGTGTATTCAAACAGGTCTAAGGAGAACAAAAAAAAAAAAAAAATGCTTTGAATATCCTGGAGATATATCTCACAAATTAAATACATTTTGCATGCGGCATCGATTATAGCATTATAGTATGAACTTTCCAAATTAAGCAGAATCACTGCTTGAGTAGATTAATATTCTTTTGCGTTATCAAAAGCTTTTTTTTTTTTTTTATTTCTAGACCTAATAATAAAATCCTAAATAATTTGATCTTAAAGTTTGGTGTTGGTTTACGGACATTTTAATGAATAATGCTCTTACACACGATTATCATTCTTGAGTACAGTGATAAAGAAGGAGACCATAATTTACTATAACAAGAACGGTGTATAGGGAGACTTTTAAATATCTGTACAAGTAAAAAAAAAATTACTGCTAGCTAAATTATTGACACTTTTTAAAAATATTGTTATATGTGGGGTCACTATACGTGGGGCCGTCTCGATGTTTGACACTCACTTCTCTAGCAACCTGTGGTAGAAGGACACTTGGCGATCGTAACTCTCTACGATTTCTCCGAGTTCTTTGCGCAGCTGAACTCCAACTGCAAGAACCCTAGCTTGTCGGTCGCGACGACAGAGGAGGAGAAGAGAAGATGCTGATTATTTTTTTTTCTTCTATTTGTAATAGGACCGAGTGGGCTGGGTAGTGGAATTGGTTGAGTAGAAAAATTTTATATTTTTTATTGGATTGAACTTTATATTTAGTCCTTAGTAGGTTTTTTTTAAAAAATTTAATATAAAATAGAACACTTACACAAAAGCATTTCAAAAATATATTTATACAATTTATATAATTTTATTGTACTGATTGCAAATTAGGTTAAATTATTCTATATTAGACCTTTACTTCATTTTCACAATAATTTTGTGCAAGTCACTGTAACAACTTTATATATGTATATAATTTATTGACAAACTATTCCGACAGAGAAATAACAAAACAAATTGAGAAAGCAACAACTAACTAGCTAGGAACATGATTTAGACTCTAGTCTAAGTATACAGTGTACGAAATATTATACCAGAGGAGAGCAAATACTGTAACATATTATATAAATAAAGAATCAAATTAGAATCATTTATATTTCTCTGAGAAATAAGAAAAACTTGAAGTAGGAAATGGAGAAGTGCATGGAATAGAGACATGAAAATGGCCAAGGACTAGTGATGGAGACACTTAAACTGTAGTGGGGAGAGGTGGTGATGATGGAGATAGAGACAATACTAAACCCACCTATAAATATCAATTTCCCTTCATCTATTTTGGTTTTTGTGGTTTAAATTCAATTCCAATGGGACAATAGTGTTGGGCCCTTTGTTTTTTAATTTGTGTGTGTATGTGAATAAATTAATAACCTATATACTTTTGTAAAATGAAAAAAAAAAAAAAAAAAGTAGGCCCCTCCAAGGTGGCCTGCCCTAGAGGCCCCTCCAAGGCGGACTGGATCGAGGTTATACAGAAGATACAAAGCAAAATAGACAGTTGGCAAGCCAAACTACTTTTAAAAGGGGGTAGGCTTATTCTGGTTAACGCGGTCTTAGCAAATCTACCCATCTACTTTCTGTCTACGTTCAAGGCACCTAAATGGGCGATTCAACGGATTGAGGCAATGCGTATGGACTTTTTATGGAAAGGAGGCGATACCTCTTCAGGCAAGGGATGTTTAATTGCGTGGAAAAATATTTGTAAAAATAAGAAAGTAGGAGGACTTGGCATTTTGGACATAGGTGTTACGAATCAAGCTTTACTTGTCAAATGGCAGTGGAAGTTTCTCACGAAGCCACAGTTACCGTGGAATAAGATCATCCATGACCATATCTCAAAAAAAAGATCATCCATGACCTATACTATCGCAGAAGAAGATCTTTATACGAAGGAAGATCATTTCGGTCCCTCTCACACTGGTGGAAAGGAGTTCTCAGTCTTGCTGAAATCTTCAAATGAGGAATAAATTTTAAATTAGGAAACGGGAACACTATTGATTTTTGGTATGATCGATGGTGTGGGGAGTCTTCCTTGCAGCGGGCTTATCCGAAGGTGTACAACAGATTGGGATGCACATCCGTCAAAGTTATGGAGTGTTGGGGGAGCGATGGTTTGGACTGGAGTAAGATCTTGGGAGATGACGCTGTTAGTAGCCCGGCATTGAGTCCTACCGTCTTGGAACTTATGATTCGGGTCTCTGCTTTCAGAGTAGATCAAAGCCCTGATAGCTAGGATCCTTTGGCGTTGGGACCTTGGAGGGCATTTCATGGTTAAGTCGACGTACTCGGCGCTGAGTGATGGAGGTACACGGGATGGTCGCACTAACAAGCTTTGGAGAGTACGTATATCTCTCAAAGTTAAAATTTTCTGCTGGCTCGTTTTCAAGAAGAGACTCCTCACGGTAGATAATCTTAAAAAAAGAGGATGGATCGGTGACACGGCTTGTGTACTGTGTGGAGCAGAAGAGGAATCCGTTGATCAGCTGTTCACGAATTGCATGTGTCTTTGCGAAATTCATCCTAGTGATGACTGTCGAGGGTGTACTGGCGTGGGATTTGAGAGTTGATGTCCACTCGGTTTGGGATAGGTGGGTGGATAGGAAGGGCACGCTCTATACGTCCAATCGGATCCCGGAACTAGCGGCTTGCTGGTGGATCATTTGGGAGTGCAAAAATGATACGATCTTCAAAACGAGTCGGCTAGATCTTTTGAGAGTCATTTGCAAGGCTAAGCAATTGTTGAACTCTTGGAAACAATTTTTGTCGGTTATCCGCTAATTTCCCTTCATTTTTTTTTTTTTTAATCGAGACCCAGTTGTCTCACTTATGTAACCTAATTCATAATTTCAATGAATGAATCGGATAGCATGCTACCTTAATCTAAAAAAAAGAAAAAGAAAAAGAAAAAGAGATGTTACCTAAAAGATTGATTGATTGATTGATTTAATGGGTATCTACTATTGAATAGGATAATGTTTTGTTTGGGTTAAAGCAAAATTTTTTTGTATAAATTAATTATTATTATTATTATTTGTTTGGCATGATGTGGAAATACAAAGTAATTTTTATACGATTTATTAATTATTACTATTTTTTTTGGCTTGTTGTTGAAACACAGAGCAATTTTTATACGATTTATTAGTTAAAAAGAGTTATACAATAGATGATTCATCCAATGGAAAATCACATTACAATCCTTTCATTTTAGGACCACATTATGGGAAGCATTAGTGTTGGAAAATGATAGCCATATTAGACAACAAAAAATTAATTGGGACCGTTCCTAATGTGAGATTATTTGATCCACCACGAACAATACGGATCTCAATTTCGTGCGAATAGTGAGTAGGATGGCCCCTTTTTATTTATTTATTTTTTTTTTGGGGGGCTATTAGACACTAAATTAATCACATTTGGGACCCATTAGTTCATAATCACATTGTATTTATGAATAAGCTTGTTTCAACTTTTGTGACCACAAATGAAAAGAACACAGAAGTTTTTTGACAAGTTTTTTTTTTTCTTTTTTTTTTTCCTGCTTAACATTTAATCAAATGCTGTGTGGAATGTGAGGATCTAAGATGATTTGTGCCAAAACTTAAGATTAGCCTCAAGAAAAGGGCACACCTTATTAATTACTATCTAATAGAGCAAGAATATGAGATAGTTGAGCCCTAGCTATACCATTTCTCATTACCTGGTTATTACCAATCATGTTACACACACACACACACACACACACACACACACACACATATATATATCTATATATATATGGTCCGGCTACTATACTATTATTAGAATGATCGACTTCGTACTCATAAGTTATTTTCGATGATAGAGCTTCCGAATCGACGATCCACACTGTTAAATGTTATTTACAGCATTTAAAACTTCTAGAAATTAAATTTTATAAATTTTCGATATCATTTATCTTACGATCAAGATGTCACAAATTTGATAATTTTTAACAACCAGTATGAAATACTTGCTAGTTTAATGGTGTAAAAGAATCGGAATTTGTTGATCTTTTGATAGAAAATTCTATTAACTACTTATATAAAGATCAATAACTCTGATCTTGAATTAAAGAATCCGATCATCCTTTTTTAGGATGTCATTCGATTTTGACCGTTCATTTTATACCCACGTGATGGACTTTATTATAATTTCGAAAATTTACGAAATTTATTTTCTAGAAGTTTCAAATACTCTAGATAATATTTAACGGAGCGGATCGTCGATTCGAAAGCTCTATCATCAAAAACAACTTATGAGTACGGAAAAATAAGTTGTTATATATATATATATATATATATATATATATATATATATATATATATATATATATATATATATATATATATATATATATATATATATAGGCTAGGGTTACTATCCTATTAATAGGATAGGAGCACTTGTCCTATCAAATTTTTAATCCTTGGATGAGAAATTGTAGGGTTAGGATGATATTAGTCGGTTAGAGTTGAATGGTCTCCCTAGGGTTGAGTGGTCCCCTTTGGGTTATAGTATTTAATCCAATGATTAGAAATGATGAAAAGAGTTGATCCAAAGGCTAAAAAATTGATAGACAAGTGCTCCTATCCTATTAAAAGGATAGTAGACGGACTCTCTCTCTCTCTCTCTCTCTCTCTCTCTCTCTCTCTCTCTCTCTCTCTCTCTCTCTATATATATATATATATATATATATATATATATATATATATATATATATATATATATATAGTCCCATTTCTTATCTTTATCAATAGCACGAAGTATTCAGTGCTATCAAGTTTTCCACCGTTAGATCCACCCCTTTGATGATTTTCACCCGTTAGATTATACTATTCAACCAACCACCCATTTAACCCTAGGGGCTCACGTCATCCTAACCGCACATCTTTCAATCCAATGGCTAAAAAATTGGTAGACTAATGACTTGGTCTTATTAATAAGCATAGTAGCATATATATATATATATATATATATATATATATATATATAGAGAGAGAGAGAGAGTTGAGCTAGGATACTTTTACAAGTATCACCTCCATGGTGCTATTAGGTTTTTAGCCATTGGATCTACTTTTTGACTATTAATAGTTCTTAGATCAAACACTATTCCGCCTACCACCACCTACCACCATCATCTCCACCTCACATCTCTCCATCCAAGAGCTAAAAACACACAAGCACCACTTAAGTGATACTTGTAAAAGTATTCTAGCTCTACTCTATATATATATATATATATATATATATATATATATATATATATATATATATATATATAGCCCCGCCGTTTACGCTATCAATAAGACGAAGGACTCTGGCATACCAAGTTTTCCACCGTTAGATCCACCCCTTTGATGATTTTCACCCGTTAGATTATACTATTTAACAAACCACCCACTTAACCCTAGGGGCTCACATCATCCTAACCGCTCATCTCTCAATCCAATGGCTAAAAATTTGGTAGAAGACCAATGAGCTATTAATAGATAAGTTTTTACATATTGATGATTCCTTCATCCTATGAAAATATTAAGATAAATTGCACAATTTTTTTT
Organism: Aechmea fasciata; assembly: GCA_025177825.1. Taxonomy (NCBI): domain Eukaryota; kingdom Viridiplantae; phylum Streptophyta; class Magnoliopsida; order Poales; family Bromeliaceae; genus Aechmea; species Aechmea fasciata. The sequence goes on from CM045924.1 coordinate 12,969,327, forward strand.
CCCGATCTTTCCCTAATTCTTTTTTATTTTTGATATAATCATCTTCTCTTTTGCAATCAAATCTCTGAACTTTTATCTTTTGTTCTAACTAAGTTCTGCCTTTGAAATCACTATTCATCTAACAGAACGTCAGAAACTACCACATCAGCACCAATATTTATCGCGTAAGTGCTACATTCGCACCAAATTTTGTCATGTAGTGATTTTCGTTAGTATTAATGGCACTTTTAATTAATCAAAAAATATATATACACTACGAGTAAAAATAAACAAAAAAATTTGCGACGAAAACAAAAAAAAAAAATGTTGGGGGACCAAAATAAATTAAAAAACTGAACAATCATTGGGGACCATTAATGGTGTAATTGACCCATACTACTAGTCACATAAAATACATGTTCTATAATATTCCTAAATTTCAAGCTCAGACCCAACCAAAAATGAATCAAAAAAAGGGACAAAATTAACAGATAAATAGAACCATTTTGGACCACAATTTACAGTGTGGTGTGAGTGGCCCATGCATTACATTCCTAATGTGGTCGACTTAGAATTATTGTGATCTAGACCCAAAATATAAAAAACAAAAGTAAAAAAAAAAAAAAAAAAAAAATCTCATGGAAATAGATTTGGACAAAGGTAATTAACCAAACAGGTAGGTAACTAATTTTTCTTAGAAAAATTAATATGATGTGATTGAGCTTGGATTGGAACACGTACGAATCCCACAACATAAATTCATGTGAACGTAACTATATATAGTTTCTTTTCTTTTTCTTTTTCAATGCCACAATAATTTCTTACATATGTGTATAACTTTTATCTTATTCTATTCAAATATGTTTCTATTTTTGTGATTATGACGAAGCTTTTTTCTTTTTTTCTTTTTAACTTCTCCTTTTTATAATTAACTGCATTACTACACCTAATTACATAATTCAAGAACAAAAATTATCAATATTTAGTTTAGATTCGACCCCTTATAATTTTAGTTGATCCGTACCGTCCTAATGCAAAATCACATAACTAGTAATTTTTCCTTCAAAACTTTTTTTTATTTTGTAACTATTAGAACATTTCAACATAATCTTTTAGTTCTATTATATGATTGAGCTATGATACATTTTCTATAATTTTTCTTTTTTTTTCTAATCTATCCATAATTTATCGATCGATCGAACGAACACTCCAACGCGGATATCCGAATATGTAACTAGATATACAATTAGTTGATGAGGAGAAATTTCTTTGTTTTTGCTTCACATGGAGAAGTTCTTTCACGGATTATACAAATGTGGGATCTGATAAAATAGTAATTAAAATAGTGGTTGCATTTCGTAGAAGAAATGATTAGCGTCGTCGGTGGGCTCTTAATTATAGAATGTTAGGCAGGGTTAGGCACTAAGTACTCGATTAAATGATTGGTATAATTTCACAATCATTAATGCTTCTTTTGTGGCGAATTTATTATCTACTTACATGAAACCTATATATCCCAACTTTGGACTAATAATATTCATCATCATGTAATAGCATTGATAAGACTCCAAAATTAATAGCATTGAAAGTATATATCTGAGAGTCCAAAATTAATTAGCCACCCTGAGCCAATCTCTGGGACAGAATCTCCGACATTTCTGTTGAATCGATGAGATCTAAAGGGCTGACCCTTTTGGCGGCAATATGGTGGGTGGTCTGGAGGATAGAAACAACTTTGTTTTTCAGGGAATTCCGATCAACGCTAACCAATCACTAGAACGTGTCAACCTTCTGACAAACAACTAGACTGCGCTGCTGTAAGAAGACGCTAGTCCGCCTTCCCCTCGCCCCCTCTTTCTTTATTGTCTCGCTTTTATTTTTTTTTTCTTTCTTTCTTTCTTTCCTTACCTCCTTTGCATGTTTTTTTTCGAAGGCCTAAGCTGCTTCCATTATATAGGCTCAGTTTATTTTACTTAATGAATGAAGCAGATAGTTTGCGACATTTTTCTCAAAAAAAAAAATGTAGACAATATTGTCCATGTAAAAATGTAAGTTATCATCATAAAGTTACCAATGTGTTCAATTCACAGGATGTAAATGGGCCAAACAGGGCCTAGCAATTATATGTAGTAGTGTACTCCTTAAAAACAGAGAACATGTAGATATTTTTTCTACATGATTTCACCCCAATGCTTCTTTTGATAGAATCCTCACCATTATTTTTTTTATAGGGTTAAAAGAGTTAAGTTTTAAGATGCTCTTAAATTTTTCAGACATTTCAAAATATAAAAAGTAAATGCCTTGATCATTAATAGGTAAAATTGTATATAAAACTATTTTAAATTGACTATCCAGTATTTCAACTTGTTTGACAATACTCCGACTTCAAATTTTGAATACGTCATTTATCTCTCTACGGAGGTTTAAATTTTAAAATCAAAGCACCGTCGACCGACTAACTCAATTCAAACGAAGTAAAACGTCGGATAATAAAATCAAATTATAAAATATCGGATAGCGGATTCAAAATGACCCATAGTTCAGGTAAGTTATGTACGTTTTTTAATCTTATAAATATCTATGATATCACAGATGCAAACCAAGTCGAACGGATAATAAATTAAAAAAATTAGATTAAATATATTAAATAAATAAATTTATAAAATCTTATACATTAGATTTTGATCTAATAGTTAAAACTTTATATACAAATAAGTCTTTTTATAATTAAGCTCGTATTTATATTTTTATTTTACTAAAAATTAAATAATAAAAATATATATTATATATAATTATTTATTTATATATAAAAATAAAAATTAAATAAATTATATAAATATAAACTATGTGTATTCAAGCTGTTATCGAGTCACCAAGTATTTAGTCGAATACGAGCTGGAATGACTCCAAAAATTCATCTCGTTTACTACATTAAACGAACAAAATTAATCTTGAGCCTCATTTCGAACAACACGAGCTTCAGCCACATTGGCTGAAATTTCTGGATTTGGACACCCCTAGTGGGCACCAACAAAGGTGTAGAAACTTATGACAGGTAACTCAGTCAGTGGCATCTTGCTCTCTTTCCCTGGGGTTTTACTGAAAGATCAAGCAATCAAACACAAGTTACTCCACAAAATGACAGTGAATGTGACAATTCAGACAAAGTTCTAACCGAGTATCAGCCTCTCAAATTGGATAATTTTTCCTCGAGATTTCACCAACTGTACCAGCATCAAATGAAAAAGAATTAAAATGTTCCAAAAAGTATACCGATAACGGACTAAGAGTAACGGCACACACTAATGCACAGTAACAATCTCTACAAGCCTTGGTTACAGTTATGCTCGATACAGAAGAGTTTTAGTAGTTTCCTCCAAAATAAAAAAGAAGAAAAAGATATCCAAACTACACAAATAACATCCCTTCTGAAAGTTTCAAAAGATTATGGAGCGGGCGCAGAATCTCTCATAACATCAAATTTGACATCTAACAAATACCATTCTTTCTTCTTAATGGATCAAAAACATTTAAAGTACCCATATAGGAAATTCGAACCTATCTGAAGAGATGAAAGAAACAACTAGCTGTTTTGATCCGCACAGAAACAATTCTAACTATGTAATCAAATGAAGCAAATTAATTTAACAAGAACCAACCAACTAATCTAACCATCCACATCGACTAATCAATAAAGTTTTAATCATGGATTATAATACATTGAATGAAACAACCAAGTACTAGGAAAATCTGCTACAAAAGTCCTTAGGTTTAGCAGAACTGCAGAACTGTCAAGGTCTAGCACAGAATAATGAGAATCCAACTAAGTTTGATTCATCAACCACCCACTTGGAAAATACTCTTATTAAGCTTTCAACATCGAAACACACTAAGATAGTTCCTTGTACACTAACTTAATTACCAACATAAAACAATACAACGGTCTACAACATACATATCCCAATCCAAGGGTCACTAGGCCAATGAATCTAGATAGCTTTATTCTCACTAAATACAAATAAGCAGTACTAGCATATCGTTTTCCATCATGGTAGTTGCTATCACATGCTAATGCTAGGCCGCCTAATGGCTACCAACGAAGAAAATGGAGGGATCATCAGCTCTAGTGGGTGGTGGTTTTACATATTCTAAAGATGAAAATGAACTTTCCCCTTTTTTGAAGGAATAAGAAGGGGGATAAGAATGGACCAACGATGCATGTCATTTAGCTACTGCTAACCTATAATTATGCCCACACAAATATAACAAGAAAATATGGAGATTGAATCATTCAAATGCATCCAAAGTTTTCTCAGTAATGAAAAGGAACATCCCGTCTAATGTAACTTCAAGAAGAAGATCATGGAGTAAGACATGAGGAATGTATAACCAACAAAATGAAATGACGACTCTAATAAAATTACTAATCCAGTTCAATGATTCAATCTCTTTGTTTTGATCAAAGGCATTTGAAGTGCCTGTACATGATTTGAACCACATCAAAAGATAATCTCACAAAGGAGTAAAAAGCTATTGAAAACATATTGAGGGGATTTTTCAGAAAACTTCCAACTTTGGCATTTCTGTATGCTAAATACATAGAATAAGATGGCGCCATCAATAATTAATTAAAAAAACCTACTCAGCATGACTTTTTGATCTGATCATGTAAGATATTTGACCAAATCGATCTAGACTCGAGAGTCTCAGACACTAACCTTGCAGTAGGACCAGGTCAGCTTGCTAAATAATCTTATTAGTTATGGCTCCATAAAGATCATCGCCAACTTCCATGCATCAACTTCATCAACAGGTGAGACAGCAATTTTTAACTATTGTATTTGGTCACTTAGTCCACCAAATTAAATTGACCTTCATCCTTACAAACAATTGTTCGCATTTAAGTACAAGCATGGCAAAGAACCTCATAAAAAGCTCCCATTGCTTCTGGAATCTCATTTAAAGCTGCCCAGACATCACGCAAATAATGAATCAAAAAATAATTTAAGTGGTACAACAGAATAGCCATATTCCTCAAGATGTTTTACAACAGTACAGCAACTGAACCTCAAGAGCACTTATGCTTTTCAATAATCATAAGAAACATGCAAAGATTGCAATTGAAATTTCATTTATCTTGAAATTAATTAAAGCATGACCAACTATTTAACGTACTAAAAAAAAAAATCACAGGATATAACAAGATGAGAACACTGGCACTGAAAGAGTTTTACGTTGTTAGCGTTCTTGTCGGAACAACACATGAACAGTCGTATTTGTATAACCTTTTTACGAAATACAAGCATAATAGACAATACATTACAGCTCTCTATTTTTGAAAACAAGAGGAGGAATAGAAAGTTAACACATCAAAATAAAATACAACAGAAAATTGAGATCTTTCAAATCATCCCTGTTTTATTTCTTATCCCCTTCCCCCAACTCTTCGACACAGAGAACTTCAGAGCACACATTATCTGTTCTAGACCAATTTAAAAACCATTTTCACAATTGGCAGCATGTACAAACAAACTGAAATAAGCAGTATAAGTGGTGTTTCAAACACATACTTAGAAGAAATGTTAGTTAGAAAACAAAGCACCATTCTAAGATGGATATATGCAAATGAACAGAAAGTAACATATCTGTGATATGTGAAAATTCAAACCGCAACCAACTGCTCCTTTGAATTGATACAATTTGTCTACTTCATAACTTTTAAATGTGAAGGATTGAATTCTAAGGAATTAATAACCTGGCAAAACTAGGATTATTTGGAAACGCATAATATGCTTACATTCTTACCCGCATGCTAACATCAAGTAATGATAGAAATCCTTAATAAGAGTATTCAGTTCCATTCAAAGGAAATAACAAGGAAAGAAGATTCCTAAACATAATGAAACTTCAGACCTCTTCTGAAAATTTTGATTAACAGCTCTAGTCGTCTCCAGTGTATGATTAGACTTAGATTAATTACTAAGTTTTCGCATTTATTGTCAAAAGCACATAGAATCATCGAAAAGAAGGCTTTGTGCGAAGAAAAAGGAAAACCACAAACTGGATTACATAGGAGGTAAAATCATGCTTCAAGGGGAAAACCCAATGCGAGCTCTCTACAACGATCTCCTTTCTCTTGTTATGGAATTGATCACACCAAAAGAAAACATTACATATTTATAAAAAAGAAGAAAAGAAAATAAAGAACTACCTGATTTCCATTTCTATACCTTTTTCATGTTTCATGTGGAGAGGCTCTCTTGCCTCTTCGCCGAGAGCCGCTTCAGGAATTCGTAGGTTGTGATCATCGTAGTGGCCGACATTGACATGGACGCCCACCGCGGACCGAGCCCTCGATAGCATGCTCTCCACCCCTCTTCTCGTATCAGGCTCCTCACAGTCCGTCTGATCGTCATCGGCCCCTCATCCCCGCCGTCCATCACCTGCATCCTCGTCTTGATGGTATCCAGCGGCATGGTCACTAAAGCCGCAGCTCCCCCAGCCATGGCGGCACTCACCCCCTGAACGATCACGACGGTCTTATACTCCGGCTTCAATTCAACATTGCTGCTGCGCTTTTCTTCATCTACTACCTCTTCGACGCCACACCGGTAACGGCAGAGGTGGTAACCGACACCGCCCCAAATTATCTTCTGCGAAAGGGAGTAAGAGGCCCACCAAACCGCATTGGAGGGGGCGTAGGTTAAGATGGACATGCCGAAGCCTCGGTAAAGCCCTCTGATTCCGTCGCAAGATACGATCTTCTTGAACGCATCGAAGCCGCCGAGGTAATTGGATTGCGGGGATTCGCGGTGGCCGCGAAGGTTGCCCTGGACCATGAGGCGCTGGCTAATGACGTCAACTGGGGTCCAGACGACCTGCGCGGCGACGGCGGCGCTGAGACCGGCGGCGGCGCCCGCGGCGGTGGATGCGGCGGGCTCGGGGAGGCCGAATCGGAGGAAGACGGTGCCGACGGCGCTCTTGGTGACCTCGAGGGCGGCCATGTAGAGGGCGCGGGCGGGGATGGTGCCGGCGAGGGAGGTGGCGAAGCCGCGGTAGAAGGCGAGGGGGCCCTCGCGGCGGAGGATGGCGGCGGCGGCGGCGGTGGCGGAGGGGAGCGGCGGATGCGCCACCTGGAGCCGCGTCTTGAGGACCACGGCGGGGTAGAGCGCGGCGGAGACGGCGGAGAAGAGCGCGGCGCCGAGCACGAAGAACCGCGACTTGTCGAGCATCTCCCAGTCGATGTCCGCGGGGAGCCGGAGCCGCGCCGCCGCCCCCTCCTCCTCCTCCTCCTCCTCCTCCTCCGCCTCCGACGCTGTGAGCCCTAGCGCCGCCGCCTCCCTCTCCGCCGCCGCCATGCCCTCCGGTTCCTCGAGCTCTCGCCTAGTACCTATCTCTACGGCCGATCCTTCATCTTTACAAAAAGACAACGAAACCCTAACCCAAATCCTAACCCTAACTCGCTCACTCTCTGGATTACTGAATCACCGACTCTCGGGACGAGTACCTCACACCGGTGTGCTTCTCGCCGTAGAGCGAGGCCATCTCGGGCATCGATAATGGCGGCGGCGGGAGCGAACGTATACCTCTAGGGTTAGGGCTCCGAAGGAGGAGGACGAAGATCGATGAGAAAACAGTAGAAAAATGGAGCTTCTAGAGAGAGAGTGTGTGTGTGAGAGAGAGAGAGAGAGAGAAAGAGAGAGCGTAACGGAACGGGATCCAAGGAGGGGCCCTCCCTTAATGAACGGGGTTGGGTCCGAGTTGTTTTGCAGGTGTGGCGCCGAAGCGGTGGGGGTTTGAGCCTGTCGTTGGTTGCGCCGTTAACGGACAAGTGTCGAGCGACGGAACGGGAAGAAGAGTTACCGACACGTGTCCTTCGCGGTTTGGGAGGATGGGCCGGAATAGTTACCGACACGCGGCTCGGGATCCGGGGGCCTGAGTTGGATCTGGTAATGGCGGTCACTGGCAAGTGCCGGTGGTTTGGGGTAGGACGCGTTGGAATGATTTTGAGGAGGAAAGAGACAACGTACTGTACCAGGCTCGGGAACGCGACTCCGATGATGGACTCCGCACTGCGTTATGTATGGGTTAGGATAAGGCATTATCCAGTATTATAGTTTCCCCATCTTATTTTAATAAGCATTAATTTCATACCATTTGTATGCCAATTTGCATTAAAAAATTTACTAATTTTGTATTTTTGTAAAACTATGCCATGTTTTTTCTATTTTGTAGATTCTGACTAAATTTTCAACAAACTAATCAAAATATCTTTATTATTTTTTTTCTCTCCTCTTCCTTTTTTCACTTTTTTTTTTTCTCTCGTTTATTTTTTTTTCTCTCGTTGAAGAGATAGTGGAGGTAGAGACAGAAGCGAAAACGGCCCGCCTCGCTTCTTACCCTCATGCTCTGGCCCTCAACCTCGCCCTCGTCCTTGCCCTCGCCCACGCATCCCCCACCTTCCTCGTCTCCAATCTTGCCGAGGTGGCGAGGTGGCGCTGCGACTCTTTTTTTTTTTTTTCTCCTCTATCTCTCCGACGACGACGTCTCTCTCATCTTTTCCCGCTCTTCTCATTCTCTCTCTCTCCCTCCTCCTATGTCGCCTCCAACAACGACGCATCTTCACCGACGTCGATACAGTAAAAGTTGCTATAGCGTTGCAGTCTCGGAGCAGGGGTTCTTAGGGGCGTAGTCGTCGGCGCCGTATCCGTTGGCAGAGAGAAGGATAACAAAAAAAAATTATAAAAAAATTAAGAAAAAAATAAAGATAAAATATTATAGAAAAAAAAATGAAGATGAAATTGCACCGTTAAAATAAAAGTGTACTATTTTAAATTAACGTTACACTATTATGGATATAGGTTGCACTACTTAAGATGTAAACTGTAATTTTAAGATAAAAATTACACTCTTTAAAAAATACACTCTTTGAAAAATATTTATACTATTTTTACACTTATTGCACTCTTTCAAATATAAAGTATCCATTAAGATAAAAGTTACACTCTTTAAGCGAAAGTTGCACTATTTGAAAGATATCTACACTAATTTTTTTTTTTCTGGCACCATTTGAGATGTAAACTGTATCCTTTTAAGAGATATTTATGCTGTTTCTCCGCTTGTTGCACTATATAACAAGAGGAGAAATAGTCAGGAGAAACAGTATAATAAGAGAAAAAAATAGTACAATAAGAGAAGAAATATATAGTACAACAATGGAAGAAATAATATAATATCTCTTAAAGAGATGCAGTTTATATCTCAAAGGGTGTAAGAAAAAAAAAGTGTAAATATCTCTCAAATAGTACAACTTTCGTTTAAAGAGTGTAACTTTTATCTTAATGGACGCAATTTATATCTGAAAGAGTACAATAAAAAAAAAAATAGTGTAACTAACTCCCAAAAAGTGTAATTTTTATTTAAAGAGTGTAAGTTTTATGTTAAAGCTATGAGTTTATATCTTAAATAGTGCAACTTATATTCATAATAGTGTAACATTTTTTTAAAATACTGTAATTTTATTTTTACTCCTTTTATATTATACTGATATGACTTTTTGAAGAAATATATTTGTGATGGCAAAATTAAAAATATAAACAGTTATCTAACTTTTCTCTAAAAATAACAAATCAGAATGATATATTTAAAACTATTAAAATTTTTACAAAAATAAAAAAAATTAAATTTTATGAAAATATATTTGTCATTCACTGTATGTAAATAAATTTGTATGAAATTAACTATTTTAATAAATTAAGAAAATAATATATGAGCAAGTTAATCAGCTTACCTAATATGTATTTTAGAAAAAGCGAAAATTTCATCTAAAAGAGAAGACGTGGTATTCGTTGATGAATGACAGAAGTGTTTTGAGATTCGTGCTAGCATCCCAAATGATCGACTTAGATTGATCAAATCTAAAGTTGATCGTTTTAATAATCACTATTGAGCCAATTAATACTGAGTCCGAAAATATTTAAATTCGTTCTCATGAAAAGATACGTAAAAGAAATTTCAGTGTTTTCGACTTGGCTTAAATCAGCTGACAGCACAATAAATTGTTTTCTCTAAAAATGTATTTTTTATAAAGTTTTAGATGGATAGACGGGACTAAATCTGACCTGGCATAGTGTGGGGCCAATGCACGTTAATAAACAACCAAATGCATGCGCTACCCACTACAATAGTCACAGGCGATATGATGCATTTCAAAAAATAAAATAAAATAAAGGAATAATTGCCTATATATTTCTCGTGTGTCTGAAAATATCCGATCTATTTCTATTTTTTTTTCTAAAAATCATAAATACGTTCGCGTTATTGCAAAATACATGATTATCTCTGTTAAGTTAATCTGGATTAAAGCGTGAGTTAAATATCTACCAGTTAAAAAAATTAAAATACCAATTTTGTCCTTAACTTAAGGGCAAATAAGAAAGGTTGGTGACGGTAGAGGGGTATATTAGAAAAAACCAAAAGTCGAAATATTTTTGTGCCCTTGACTTTAAGGGCAAATAAGAAAGACAGTGATGATAAAAGGATATATTTAAAAAGGGTAAAATAGTAATTTTACAAAGATAACAGAGTTACTTAACCGATTTTAACTCTAAGGGTATATTAGAAATAGGTTGGAACGTAGGAGGGATATTTTCAATATTAGCCTTCTAAGAGGGGTAAATCGAAAAATCGGAAACTTTCCAGGAGTATATAAGCAATTGCCCCTAAAATAAAATAAAATCAACTCAGTCAATTATCCAAATTTCTTTTATTATCAAAAGTAAACGTGGAATTGATACATCCTTCCAAACTTAGTGATCCACCCAATACAGAAGACAAATTATTAAGCTACATAATAACTAATTAAGAACTGTTATGATTATTCTCATACGATGAGTACGTGCTAAATTTATTATTATTCATCACGTACGTATGATATTTTAAATGTTTAATTTAAATTTTATGATGGATCGATGATGAATTTGACGATGACTTGGATGGTCTTCTGCTCTTCGCGCCTGATCGATGATTACTCATCACCGGTTCCAGTAGCCCCTCCCGCTGGTCGCCGACGGGGAGCGCACGGAGTCGAACCACCCCCAATTCTCCGGGTTCCGGCTCGCCGGCGACGCCCCCTCGGGACGCGGCGTGAACGGCCCTGGCGTCCCCCGCCACGCGCCGACGCACTCCACAACAACTTCCCCGATCCTCCCCTTCTCCCCCATGGCCGCATACACCTTCTCTATGTGCTCCCCGGGGCTCGCTCTCTTCTCCCCCGTCAACATCTCCGTCCCCACCTCCGCCCTCACAAACCTGTACACCGGATACGTCCTGCACTTTTCTATCCTGCTCTTCGGAGTCTCATCTTTTTCGCGGGTGGTCAACCCCTCCCGCGCCTTGCCCACCTCCTCCTTCAGCACTCTCTTCAGCTCTTCTTGAAACTGGGGGATCCGTTTGAACGCCGCCATTCCCTCCTCGCTGCCGCCCAATGCTTTCTCCACCAGGACTTCTCTCAGCTGCAGCATCAGCGCGTAGTTGGGGTTCGCGGGGTCGTCGATGTACGAGAACACCGGCTGGCGCTCCACGACTTGCAGGAGCTCCTTCTCGCAGAACCTGGCCTGCGACAGCGCCCCGTCGTCGGCCACGTACAGCGCCTTCCGCGCGGCGCGCGCGACGGCGCGCTTCACGGCCTCCCGCAGGAGGTCCTCGAGGCGGCGCAGGTCGAGGGCCTGGCAGAGGCCGACCATGTGCGTGGCCATCATGAGCCTCAGGACGTCGAGGGCCTCCGCGCTCTTCCGCGCGGAGATGAGGCCGAGCGAGTTGACGTCCTGGTTGTGCTGCTCCGCGCTCTGCACGTGCGTGGTGACGGGGTTGGCCAGGTACTGGAGCTCGGAGCAGTAGGCGGCCATGGCGATCTCGGCGCCCTTGAGGCCGTAGTCGAGGCTGGGGTCCTCTCCGGCGCTGAGGTTGGAGGGCAGGCCGTCGTTGTAGTAGTCGCAGACCAGTTCGGAGAACTGCGCGAAGACCAGCTTCCCGACGGCGGCGAGGGCGATGCGGAGGTTGTCCATGGACACGCCGATGGGCGTGCCCTGGAAGTTGCCGCCGTGGAGCGCCATGTCGCGGGCCACGTCGATGAGCGGGTTGTCGTTGACGGAGTTGATCTCGCGCTCGACCGAGTGCGTGGCGGCTCGGATCACCTCGATCTGCGGGCCGAGCCACTGCGGCGACGTGCGGAGCGCGTAGCGGTCCTGCTTGGGCTTGGTCAGGGGCTCGCGCTCGTGCCGGAGCTTGGCTTCGCTCACGTAGTCGCTGCCGTCGAGGAGGAACTCCATGATGGCCGCCGACTCGATCTGCCCCGGGTGGTGCTTCAGCTCGTGCGTCAGCGGGTCCGCGAACTCCGGCTTCCCGTTCATCGCCTCGCAGAACATCGCCGACAGCACCACCGACAGCACCGCCAGCACGTTCGCGTCGTAGCACACCGTCGCCGCCACCGCCGCCCCCACCGCCGTGCCGTTCACCAGCGCCAGCCCTTCCTTCGCCTGCAGCTCGAATGCGGGGCCGACGCCGGCGCGCGCCAGCGCTTCGGCCGCCGAGATCTCGCCGCCGTCGGGGGCCAGCACCCTGGCGTTGTGCCGCCCCGTCAGCACGCCGGCGATGTAGGAGAGCGGGACGAGGTCGCCCGACGCGGTGATGGTCCCGCGCAGGGGCATCTTGGGGATGAGGTTGTGGTTCATCAGCTTGGCCATGGCCTCGAGGAGCTCCCACCGGATGCCGGAGTAGCCCTGCATCAGGGTGTTGGTGCGCACCAGCATCGCCGCCTTCGCGTAGCTCGGCGGGAGCCCGCACTCCGCCCCGGCGCCTCCCACGACGCCGGCGTTCAGGAAGCGGATGAGCTCGGCCTGCAGGTCGGCGGTCTTCTTCGTGCGGCGGTACGACGTGGCCCCGAACCCGGTGGTGACGCCGTAGGTGTCGGTGCCGCAGTCGATCTTCTCGGCCACCCAGGCGGCGCTGCGCTCGACGCGGGCGCGCGCCGCGGCGGCGTCGAGCGCGACGGACACCGCGGGGCGGCGCGCGACGGCGGCGACCTGCGCGACGGTGAGGGCGGTGCCCTCGAGGTCGACGGAGGCGAGGGACGAGAACTGGGCGACCATGCGGTGGACGTCGTCGAAGTGGGTGCAGCGGAGGGCGTCGGCGGCCGCGGCCCAGTACGGAGGGTCGGGGACGTAGGACGCGCCCGACACGGCGATCGGGTTGATCCCGTCGGTCGGCACCGGGAGCGTCGGTGGCCGGGGCCGGCGAATCGGACGCGTCGAGCCCTTCGGGTTAGCGGAGGCCATAGTACTATAGCTAGCTAGCAAGCTAGCTAGCTGTTATACACTGAAATAAAGATCGAGAGAGTAGATCCGAGCTGTTCGATGAAATGGCTGAGAGAGAAGCGAGGCGACTACTCTGTTCTTCTCTTTTCGAAGCGCGAGGGTGGAGGGGATTTTATAGGCAGTGGTGAGAGTATACTCAGTGGAGCATCGTATTGGTATTTGGTAGGTGTTGAAGATGTATAAAGACTCGATCCACTAGTGACCTTCCTTAGAGTAAGTAGCAAGGGTTTGGTTGTTGGTATTCGAGATCTAAGTTCGAATTCTAGTTGATTTACATTTTCAGTTAAGTTTATTTCTAAATAAAATTAACGAAGGAATAGCGTGCTACCTATTTCTAAAAAAAAAAAAAAAAAAGACTCGGTCCACTAAACTTTATTTAGCACTTTTAAAAATAGATATGATCCAAGGAATAGGTATTGTTATCATTTTTTTTTATATTAATTTTAAATAATCTGATGTGGTGGAGAAATTATTATTATTATTATTATTATTATTATTATTATTATTATAGTTAATTAGTCTATAATGTATTCGGCTAATAACTGATAGAATATAGCTTATTAAAATTGTTTAGAAGCGAAAAAAAAAAGTTATTTTTGAATTTTTATATTTGATTTCTAGTAAAAATTTTAAATGAGAAAATTACAAGCAATTCACTATCCAATCACACACTTTTTGATATAGAAAAAATATTATTTTAAAGCATAAAAATCAAACACGATATCAAATAAATTTACAGTGTTTATTTGCAAAAACCAATAAAGTTTAGGAACTCTTTGTATATGTTGATACCAAAATTGAGCCGACCTAACCCACGTATGAGATAATAAGAACACGTGGTACACCAGGAGTCGGCAATAAGGCGCCTGAAGGACAAGAAGGCGGGAACGGTTGAAGATTGGAGCGTAACTTCCATGAGAAGTTAATGTAACTTCCACGGGAGTTAGTGTAACTTCCACACGGCGTAACTTCCATGAGAAGTTAGTGTAACTTCCACGATGATGGTTACAACCACTTCCTCCCTTCAACCAACCAATAATGCAGGCTATAAATAGGAACTTTGAAGCCTGCAATAGAGGTCTTTGCCCCTGCGCACAAAAGACCACCCTTATTCTACCGCATCTTTCTTTCCTGCATTTACTGCTTTCCTAGGAGTAGCATGTAACCTAGAATTTTGGAGTCTGTCTGCCCTTCGAGCATCACTCCTGGAGTCTGTCTGCCTTCGGTGGCATCACTCCGCTCTTTGTTGTAATCTTTAGAGTCTGTCTGCCCTTTGGGCATCACTTTTGAGGATTACAGTCTATCCTTTGTATTCCCAGTGTATTTTCTCAATATAAATCATTACTCGGTGATCCGGGACATTGTTTGAGACTTTTTCTAGCCATTCGGCTCTTACTTTGCTTGATCTTTTACTTGTCTTTGGCTATTCGCTCTTTCAGAGCAGAAGTGAGAATAGAGCTTTCGAACCCGATCGGTTTGATCCCTCGCCGATCGAATCGTTTGAAGATCAGAAGGGCGCATTTCTCGAGGGTCATCAATCTGAACCGCTTTCTATCCCGACGCACTTCCCGAGGAGGATCTAGTACCGGTTCTGGGATCGGGAGAATTTCAGAGACAAACAGTATAGTTTCCGATAAACTTTAAAAAATGTTCTACATGTACACCACAAATAGGGTGTAGATATTATGCCGCTTATATTTGAAAGTTCACAAAATCTCAATGTGTTTTGAGTGAAAATAAATAAAAAAAATTGATGGGACACGTAAAAAATTAATGACTCTTGAATCATGAAAGTGTAAGATGCATACTATGTCTTAGAGTGTACAAATAGCGTTGCTTAACTTGAAGTTGTCATCTTATGGTTTAGCTTATTTTTTATTTTATCTTTTATATTTCAAAAAGTTTTATTTTACCTCTCTTACGGTTTAATTTTTATTTTATTTCAAATATTTTCTATAAAATAGCCAAACAGGATACCAATAAAGCAAAAAAAAAAAAAATTTTTTTTTTTTAAGTTACAGAATGACAAAATAAAAAAATACGCTAAATTAAAGGATACAAAGTGAAATATTTTGGACATTTTCAAAGTAAAAAAATGAGGTAAATCATATGAAAGGACAATGAAACTTCTTAATCACGAAATAATTTAAAGTTTACTTTTCTTTTGCCCGCCACTAAATTAGGGCAATGGGTTTAGTGGGCAAACAGTGGCGAGTTGGTGGAATGGGCTCTTTTGGACTTGGCCGAAAAAAGCACGCTGGTCTTTGGTTGAATTTTTTTCTTTTTTTTTTTTTTTTAGAAATAGATAGTCGTTCTGTTTCGTTTATTTTTTTAAAAAATAAATTTAGTAGAAATGTGAATCGTTAGGATTGGCTCGGGTCTCGAATCTGCGTCGAGTTAACTCTTGGTAGGAATTGTTGGATGCATGATTGGGTCAATGGTCGAGTGGATTAATGTATTTTGGGTTGGTGAACTCGGATAAGTGCTTAGTGACGTACAAGCACATTGCTAGGAAGCAGCCAAGCAGGAGAGGAAATTGTTGGATTGGTCAAATTTTTTTATTAAACAAGGAATAGTATTAATAATTGAATACTATTATAAATGTTCCAGCTTAACTTTTTCTTATTAAACAAGGAATAGAATTAAGCTAGAATACTTTTAGGGTATGTTTGGTTAGTATATTTTGGATCCTGAATGAAAATCGGTTTAATCAAATTAATTTAATTTTATGCAGTTCACGAGAAATCGATTTGGAACTCCCATTTCAAATCGGAATAGAAATAGTCCATTAATTTACAAATTGACTCCGATCTCCAAACCCGGATTGAAGTTTCAATCTCAAGCCTACACTTACCTCTTTCTTAGGTCCAGCCCAACATTTCTCTACCTTATCCATCATTTTTTCTCTTTCCTTTTTCTTAGTATTAAAAAAAAAAAAACATGATATATTATTCTTATTATAATTTTATTCAAAAAAAATTATGTATTTTTTTTTAATTTCTTGCATAAAATTTTTAAAAATAAATTATTATTATTATTTTTGCATAGCTCTAACTTGAGAGTAGTATTAGTTTCTTTTTATATAAATTTTAGATAGTTTTATAAAATTATATTTGAAATTAAAATTAGTATTATGTTATTCTATTATTTTTTACTTTGTATCAATCAAAAAGTGAAATAGAAATAATTCATTCATATTTGTAATCCAGAAATAAACGAAACGTCTTGGGGGAGTGGGGCAATTCAATTACCATTCCATTTCATTCACATTCCATTATCTATTCCAATTCCACTTTTGAACCAAATAAGCCCTTAGAAGCACCACGTCCTTAGTGCTTCTAAATTTTTAGCCCTTTGATATACTTCTTAATTATTAATAGTCTTTGGATCAAATACTATTCCACCTATCATCACCTACCACCATCATTTTAACCCTACATTTTTTCATCCAATGGTTAAAAATGATTAACGGGGTTGATCGAAGGACTAAAAAATCGAAAGCACCAACTACCTTATGCTTCCGATAGTATAATAGCTCTAATCTATATAGTGTATAGCTATTATGCTATCGAAAATATAAGAGAGTTCGTGCTTCTGATTTTTTAGTCCTCGGATCAAAAATTATACGGTTAGGATGATAGTACTACTTTAGGGTTGAGTGGTTCCTTAGGGTTGAGTGGTTCCCATTGGGTAATAATATTAATCCAATTGTTAAAAATAATCAACGGGATTGATCCAAGGGTTAAAAAATCGAAAGCATCAACTACCTTATCCTTCCGATTGTATAGTAGCTCTACACTATTCTTACCTAATTAACCAAATGTTATTTTTCTTATTCTTAGGAATAATCTAATTTTCATCCAAACACAAAATTGATCTAATCCCCGTTTATACCTCAATTTATATCTATCTCTGAAATAACTATTTTTTTACTTATCCCCGAGCAAACGATACCGATGCTATTAATAATACCAAATATTTAGTGCTATTCCAGCTCAACTTTATTATTCCAGCACCTCAGGATCAAATGGGACCTGAGTACACACTAGTCATGGAGATATTTTTTTTTTTTTATTAATGCTGCAGCTATTTTGTCTGTGACGTTTTGGGGGCCAAGAGCAGCTCTTCTTTGACCAGGTGAACACGTGCATGGCACTGACCAGCTCTTCTTTGATCAAAAATTTCCGTGTCATGTCATCATATATTCTTTTTAATTTTTATTTTCAGCCGTTAATTTTATATATTTTGATCACTAAGCATCCGTTTTGTTCGTGGTTAAGGGGTGGAATAACCTTTTAACCTCGAAGTTATTTCCAAACACTTAATTTGGGAATGGAGTTAGCTAACCCCAACCCAACCAAACCAAATATTATTTTCTATTTATAATAATCAATTATCCTTCTTATCCCAGCTATTCCAACTAAATATTTTTTTACTTATATCCGAACTAAATTCAATTCTCAACCAAACACAAACTTACTCTAACCCACCTTAACCCTGAACTTAACCTGGCCTATCCCTAGAGTAACAAATTTTTACTTAACCCCGAACCAAACGGTAGCTAAGTAAATAATATTAAAAAATTATAAATTTTTTTTTATATAGTTCAAAATATTTTGGATCAACTCTAACGGTGTCGATTGTCGATTCGAAAGTCCCAACATTAAAAACGACTTAGAATCACGCAAGGCTCCGTGTTTCTAAAAGCATACCAGTCAATTTCTCTCCCTCTCTCTCTCTATATATATATATATATATTCTCACACACATTTGGTGCTTATAAATTTTTCGTAGTTAGATCTCTCCTTTTGATCATTTTCATCGGTTGAATTACAATTTTTAACCAACCACCGACTCAACCTTAGGAGAAGTTCTACACTATCACACTTGCACCACGTCATCAATAACAAGTCAATCATATTTCTTTTTTTCAAACTAAAATATAATAAAAATAACTTTTTACAATCATGATGGGACATATATTTAAAAGGAGATATTTGATTGGTTTGTTACGTCACGTCACTAATATATCTGTTGTATTCTAAAATTTTTCCAACCTTAGGGGATCACTATAATCCTAACCGTATATCCCTTAATCCAACATCTGAAAACCTATAAGCACCAATGACTTAATACTTTTAAAAATATAGGAACTCAATTATAAATATATATAGAATTAGACTAGAATACTATTAATAGCACAAGTTATTGGTGTATTAGGTTTTCGGTCCTTGGAGAAGGAATGTGCGGTTAGAATGATGGTACTTCCCTAGGATTCAGCAGGTGGTTGCATGGTTGAATAGTATAATCTAACGGATAAAAATGATCACAGAAATATATTTAATAGCAAAAAACTTAATAACACCAAGTATTCATACTATTAATAATATAGTAGCCAGACTCTCTTTCTCTCTCTCTATGCATACATACATACAAACATATCAAGCTAAAAAGTGGGAATTAATCACCACCGTGAAAACTAAAATAATAATAATAATAATAAATGCAGAAAATTATGCATCATTTTGGATCGATTACTTAACTTTTCAAAATTTTAATTTTACTATATGATATTTGATCCGAGAGAGTTAATGATATCTTGATTTTAAAATTTAAGCTAATTATTTTTTTAATTAAGAAAAATTGTATGAAGTATACTAATTAAATCTGTAAAGATAAATGACGTATTTGAATTTTGAAGTCAAAATGCCGTTGGCAGGCCTGCTCTTTTGAACAAGATTGAGGCTTCGTTTGGGACTGCATGGAGATTGCGTTACGTGCGGTGAGAAAATACGTTGAAAAAAAATCTAGTTTGTCTCCATACGTAACGTTGCGTTCCGCATATCGCGATGAATCGATTACAATATATTTTCTGCGGTCCAATCGGAGAACGCAGAAGCATATCCCTATATGCTTTTTTTCATAACTCTATTTTATCTAATAGCGTTAGATAGGAGCCTAAGCCTGAATAATCTTACTGATACGAATTCTTTTTTATTATAATTTTATTTTTAAAAATTTGCCTATAATATAGACTATATTTATTATTTTTTATACTAAACTGATTTTTTTTTTTTTTTTTTACAAATTTTTACTTTTACTTTAACAGTATCCACACACTAGTATAGCTTGATTTATCTTTATTCTGAAAGGTACAAAATGGTTAATATAATTAAATGCTCTTTATCTAAATTACCCCTCCGCATTAATTGAAATGAGATGGCATCTTAATTATCGTATATTGAACACAATTAATTATCCTTATAAAAGTCTACAGCAGCCGTGGCCCCCCTCAGGTTTTTCAAAATGATTTAATAGTCCCTAATAATAAAGCATAGTAAAAAATTAAAATGATGAAATTTAGTCTTAGGGGGTCAAAATGAAAATTTTTCTTATAAAACTTGTGGTCCTTCCATCAATTCTTTCATTTTAAAACTTGTGGACCGAGAAGTTTCTTATAAAATCGTGCATATTTTAAAAAAAAAAAAATTATCGAAAAAATTAATCTCTATTGATCCATTCAATCATCCACGAAAATCGTGACCTAAATTTCTGACTCCGTCCCTACTCGGATTAAAGGTTACCGGGATTACAATCTCTTTCCGCCGTAAGCTTAGCATTTCTCGAGTTTGATTCGGGTAGTTAATTAATGTTATTATAAAATGCAAGTATGAGAATCATAAGAAAAATAGCGTTTGGATTTAAAATTGGATTATTCCTACGATAAAAAATATTATATAGTTTTATATAAAAAATAAAGGTGTTGGTGGGAATAACCGAGAACTACTATTCTCGCATAAAAAATTAACGTTTGGGTATAAAAAGGGGATAAGAGTTTATTCCTATTCCTATTCCCTTATTATCAAAGGGGATAAGAGTTTGGGTATAAAAAGGGGATAAGAGTTGATATCAGATAATTGAATAAGGCACCGTTTGGTTAGGAGATAGGAATAGAAATAGGAATAGGCTTTTATCATCCTCCCTTTATATCCAAACGTTAATTTTTTATCCGAGAATAATAGTTCTCGGTTATCCCCACCAACACATTCATTTTCTATATAAAACTACATAATATTTTTCTTATCCTCGGGACCAACCCAATTTTCATCAAAACACTATTTTTTTTATCCTATACTTGTACCTATCTCTGTAATAGCTAGTTCTTGCTTATATCCGAACCAAACGGTGCCTTAAAAGCGAGAAGGGCGTGCGTGAGTTGTTGGACACGATCCTTATTGGGAACGAAGTCTGGAATGTGACAATGACACCACATTATCATATTCCAACAAGTTAAATCATTATTCTACGATTTGCAATATTCCATCATATTAAATTTTTTTTTTTTTTTTTATCATAACTACTACGTATATAGAAGATCACCTTCTCGTCAGGTTAAGAGCCACATAATTAAATCTAAACTCTTTTTAAAAAAAAAGAAAAGAAAATTAGGGAAAATATATATAAAACTGTTGCAATTAGAATCAGATGGCTCCAATTTGAATGAACTT
Organism: Aechmea fasciata; assembly: GCA_025177825.1. Classification (NCBI taxonomy): domain Eukaryota; kingdom Viridiplantae; phylum Streptophyta; class Magnoliopsida; order Poales; family Bromeliaceae; genus Aechmea; species Aechmea fasciata. The sequence continues at coordinate 12,990,187 of CM045924.1, forward strand.
AATTAAATTAAATTAAGTGAGAGTTGGACAAAAGCAGATAAGAATTAGAAGCAGAACTAAATTGAATCTAGGCCACAATGGAGGTGTTGAAGAGATTTGGTATCAGGCTAAATGGATCAACAAAAGCTTACATTAATTGATAGTAAAACTCCTCACAATACATGCAAACAATTCATATTCTAATTTGCATCCAATAAGAGATAAATACTGTTAATAATAATGTAATCTCTAATCGTTTGGTTCGGGTATAAACACGAACTAGCTATTACAGTGATATGTACAAGTATGGGGATAAGAAAAATAGCGTTTGGATGAAAATTGGATTGTTCTCGAGAATAAGAAAAGTATTAGGTAGTTTTATATAGAAAATAAATGTGTTGGTCGGGATAACCGAGAACTACTATTCTCGGATAAAAAATTAACGTTTGGGTATAAAGAGCGGGATAAGGGCCTATTTCTATCTATATTCCCTAACCAAACGGTATATTAAAATTAACGTTTGTGACATCCGAATAATCTTAGAATGGGAAAAAAAAAAATTATGAATAAAAATATAAGAATCAAGGGCTCTAGTAGTAACAAGTGGGTTAAAATATTTTGAGTTTCTAATTTGAATCCAATGATCGAGTTATTAGTCTTAATGGACTAAGTCGTCATATTTGGTATCAAAACCAGTACTATGCCAACGAAAAGTATGAGGTGGTTCTCGCATCGCTTTGTGATCGTCGGCTAGTGAATAACTTGGGAATTGAGCCTAACGAGAATATCAGGATAGACTCCATAGTCTTATGTAAATTGATATTTTTTCCTCTAGTTACAAAATTTATTTGAACTTTCGCTTTTTTTTAATTTAACCATCCAACTTTTTAAAAATTCGATTTTGTTACCCAGTTATTCAATTATCTGATATAAACCATTTAACGGCTCTTTTAATATTATTTTTAGGCTCATTACTTATTTTAATTGAATTATAAATATAAAGCATATGCAATATACTAACGAGTCCCGTAAAAGTAAACAATACATTCAAATTTTGAAATTTGTAAATCACTAAATGGCTCAAATCAAATAAATTAAAAGGATAGATAGTAAAACTATTTTTTTTTAAAGATTAAATAGTTAGATTAAAATGAGTCATAGATCAGATATATTTTATACATTTCTCAATACACTATCATACCTTCCCAAAATTACCAATCATAATAATTAAGGGCATGCTTGATATTAGGACACATTTAACACTAATAAATAAAATAAAATTAGGGCGAAATCATATAGAAATATATTTCTATATTCTTCGGTAAGATCATATAAAATATAGGCTAAATTACAAAAAAACCCCCTGTAATAATCTGCTTTTTCACTTTTTTCTCCTGATATTTAAAAACCTACACTTTGCCCTTCTGTAAAATAAAAAATATTCACATGGAGGTTACGGTGTGTAAAATGACCATTTTGCCTCTCACCATTTTTGTCTTCTTCCTCATATTCTTCAGTCGGCCCTTCGATCGGCCGCGATTCCGACCTCGGCCACGATTTCTCTCCATTTTCTTCTCCACCTACTCCCCTTCTCCTCCCGCACCCTCTCCGCCCCATGATTTCGGCGACGATAAGGAGGAAATCGAGGTAGGTGTTGATGGAGAGGTAGGCAAGGCAACAAGGGCGAAAGCGAGTCGGCGGAGGAGAGCGAAGGGGTTGTGGGCAGCAAGGCAGTGGAGTACGGCGAGGCGGCGCGGCGGTGAGCAAGAGGGAGGCAAAGCAACAAGAAGAGGGCGAAGGGGTATTTTCGGCATAAAAAAATATTTTATAACAGAATCCTAACCTAACGGTAGGGGGTGAAGTGCATATTTTTTATTTTATAATGGAACAAAGTGTAAATTTTTAAATATTAGGGAGGAAAAGTGAAATAACAAGTTATTACAGGATTTTTTTTTTTTTGTAATTTAGCCTAAAATATATTGTGACTGAGCTCTTAACGCGATATATGAAGCACGAGATTACGTACGAAAAGTTATCGATCATACTATTTTACCGAACGTAACATAATTTTTTTTTTTCGTAACCCAAAATGAAGCTCATAAAGCAATTTAGTGGCCTTGAAATCTACATTACTACATGTCAAACTTCAAACACGCATTTATTTCAAATCCAAGGGCAACAAGGAGAGAGCCATGCTCATACAAATGAGAAGGAAAAAGGGAAAAGGGACATGGCTAAATATCTGTTGCATTACATGGTTTAGGTCTCGCAACTGACATAGCACACGCAGGATTTATCAAGTTCGAAGCATTGCCCACTCTGGCTCGCATTCTGGAACTGCTGACGGCAAAATGACGTGCAGTATTCGTTCGTGCACGGACCCGTAATGTTCTTGAACTCCACGAACTGGTCGCACGGAGTTCCTTTCTTCGCGCCAAATACTGAATCAAAATAAAAACCAATATCAAAATTAATCAAAAATAGTCGCAGGTTTAGAATCCAAAAACTAATTTAACTTGCAGAAACAACTGTTGTACTCTAGAAACTTAAGTCGTTAAAAAACGATGTTTATATACTTTTATAATTACAATTGCAAATCAACGACGAACCCCTTAACGCTACAGCAGAGATACTGTTAACTAGCCAGTGAAATTCATAAAACACAATGTTTATAGTGGTGTATGTATAATAATACTACGTTCGGATTATCGTATACTCGAGATTTTAATATAAAAACTTTCTCGAATTATTAATGTGGGGGAGAGGAGTGGTGGGGGAGAAAAACCTGATGAAATTGCAATAAGGAGAAAGATTGAAAAAACAAAGAGCCTCTTCATCGTTTTGTTCTCTTCTCTTGTGACGCACCGTTCATTCAGAATCGAGTGTACAATTATATATATATATAGAGCAATGCTTTAATACACCATAAGTATTAAAATTAAACTTTTAATTAGTAAAAGATATAGTTGGATTTTACATAAAGTAATCTATTAAATAGGTTACCAATTTGAATTTGTTAATATGACAATATTGGAAAAAAATAAGTAGTATATTATACTAAATTTGTCAGCATCTTTTATTTAGTTTTGTTACTTATCAAATTAGATAATACCCAATTTGTTAAGTATCAAACTCAAAAAAATATTGAATTTAAATTTAAAGTTTTAAAGTTGGTACTGTAATGTAAAATTTTAATTTCAAAATTTATATTAAACTTTTAAATTTTGAATCTACATTGTACTTTTAATCTGAAAACCAAATTTTAATTTTTGATTTAAATTAAAATTTTGAATTTGAACTGAAAGTTTTATTTTAAATTTGTGTCTTATATTTAAAAATTGAATTTGATTTATAATTAAATTTGTTATGTTGCTTTGCATTTAAATTTATAATTTAGTTGTAATTTGAATTCCAACTATTGTTGTAGGTATTTGAGAAGGTTATAGTATTTTTTTTATTTGGATAAAATTGATTTTGTAGGACAAAATATTTTTCTATGACCAAAATACTCTTTAAATAGGTACCTGGTGAATGGTATCTATGCCAAAATAGTAAGTAGCCTCTAGAATCATATTACATCTCAACCATCCATGCAAAAAAATAAATGGTCAAAATTTACATAAAATTTAGATGGTGTAATTAAGAGTTTAATTTTAATACTTATTGTGTATTAAAACATTGCTCGTGTATATATATATATATATATATATATATATATATATATATATATATATATATATATATATATATATATATATATATATATATATATATATTAATAACTTAGAATGCGTACGTTCTACGTGGGTGGAATCGTTCAGCAAATCTTTTACATAGATTTACTACATCTTTTAGGATCTTAGAGCACCTTTTGGTTTAATTACAATTCAATGCAGTAGTGGATCCAGGTAGAGATAGGGGTGGAAACGAGCCGAGCTCGAGCGAGCTTACCTCAGCTCAAGCTTGGCTTGAAATTAATTTCGAGCCTAAATTTAGCACGAGCTTAAGTTTAATTCGAGCCGAGCTCGAGCGAGCCTAGTTTCGAATACTTCGAGCCCTAAACGAGCCGCTTGAAATTTTTAACATCGTGCAATCTATAATTTAATTTTTATAAAACATTATCTCAAATTTGATACAAAAAATATCTAATAGTTCAACATATAAAATGAATGCATAAAATAAGATATTATAATATTATAAAAATTAGAAAAAATAATTGTCGAGCAAGTGAAAAAGAGAGAGAGAGCAATTAGAGTAGAATTTTACTGATTTAATTTTGTGGGCCCAATAATCTAAATTCTATATAGATATAATTAAAATACATAATATACATTATTTTATATAATTAAAGTATATATTATATATAATTATATATAGAGAGAGTTAAATTTGTTATATTGTTTTGAGTATAGATTCATTTATACTCATCAGTTTACGATCGTTGGATTTATTCTTTTAACTATTTCAATCCTAGGGGACCACTATCATCCTAATCGTACATCCAACGACTGAAAATTTATAAGTATAAAGAGATCTATACTTATAAGAGTATAGTAGCCCTATACTATATTATAATATTATACATATATTTAAACTACTATATTATATTAATAGTGCAAATGGCTTGCTATTAGGTTTTCGGCCCTTGTATGAAGGGATGGGCGGTCGGATGATAGTAGCCCTAGGGTTGATAGATGGCTAGTTGAATAGTATGATCTAATAGATGAAATTGGCCAAAGGGGTAGATCCAACGGAAGAAACTCGAGAATATCAAATGTTTGGTACTATCGGTAATACAGTAGCTAAACTCTCATATATATAGGTAAATCTAACGATAGAAAACTCGATTGCACAAAATGCTCAGTACTATCAATAGTATAGATAGTATAGTAGCCAGAATATATAGAGAGAGAGAGAGTCTGGCTACTATATTATCGATAGTACAAAATGCTTAGTGTTATCGAATTTTGTACCGTTAGATCTAACCCTCTGACCATTTTCACCCATTAGATTATACTATTCAACTAATCTCCCACTCAATTCTAGAAAATCACTATCATCCTAACTACACATCTCATCATCTAATGACTGAAAATCTAACAGCAAGTGGTTGGTACTATTAATGATATTGTAGACTATATATATATATTCGAGCTTTCGAGCTTTTCGAGCCTAATTCGAACGAGCCTAGTAATACTCAAGCTCGGCTTGAAATTAATTTCGAGCCGAGATTTAGGCTCAAGCTCAGCTTGGAATTAATTCGAGCCGAGCTCGAGCGAGCCAAATATCGAGCCGAACGCGAGTCGAACACGAGCCGGCTCGCTCGTTTGCCAGCCCTAGGTAGAGATGTGGTGGTCTAAAACGATTTCTAAGTTTGAAAATTGATTCAAAGATTTGAATTCGAACAAATTGTGTTTGTATGATCTTCTTGAAGTTTGATTGATTGAATAATGATTAGAGGGTTTGCGGAAATTCCGCCCTTCAGAAATCATTCGCGTGTTTGGCTCGCACATTTTTCACCCCGGAATCGAAATCGGAATGGGCGAATTCATGTGTCCGTATTTGGTATGCGGAATTTTCATTCTGATTTCGATTTTCGAGTGAATGGAAATTTCTCAATTATCCTTTTTTTTCTAATCCGGCTTAGGAGGGCGGATTGAAAATTGAATTCGGACGGAATGAATTTGTTTGAATTAAATTTAATTTTTTAAGCTTATTTTTTAAATATAAGTTTAAGTTTAAAATTTGTATTTATAAATTTTAATTTCAATTTGAACTTAAATTAAAAATTAAAATTCAATCAAGCATTTTGAATCTAATTTGTAAATTTAAATTTGGATTTAAATTTACTTTAAAATTTAGAGGTGTATTCAAATTTTATTTAAATTTAAATTAAATTTATGGATTTAATTTGAAATTTAAATTATAATTTTAAGTTTGAATTTGAATAAATCAAAATTTAGTTTTATATTTTGAATTATTCGTTCAATTTAAAATGTTAAGTTTTTATAAAAAATATATTTAAATTTCACCATTATTTTAAAATTTTGAAGTAAATTTTTAATATTTAATTTTTAGTTTGAATTTAAACTAATATATTATAAAGATAAAATTCGCATATTAATTTGATTACGTTTTTGATATCTATCTGAACCAAATACCGACAATAAGAATGATACATTTCGGTTCCGCTTCAAATGACGAACCAAACAGAATAAGATAATAAATTATTCCGATTTCATTTTCAGTTTATTTTTATTCTGATTCCGACACCGATTCCAACTTCGAACCAAACACACTTTATGCGTACAAATTAGTATCTGAATCTGTGTTCTGCCGAACAACCCTCTAACCTGATTAGACCCGAAAATAATACCCATTATTATTACAATTCTAGATATGTTATATAGAGGGGTAGCAATATAGGATAATGTGAATAATTTTTGGCATTTATTTTAGTCAAAACAATTAAAAAATTATTAATTTCAATCCCAAATAACCAATAATATAAAGCAAAGAGTAACGCAATATAGTAGCGGGAATTTGAATGTATGTAAAGAGTTGTAAAATTTGAGTAATGCTTCTATACCTTTTTTTTTTTTTTTTTTTTTTTTTTTTTTTTTTTTTTTGTTACCGTTCATTCACGGATATTCAACGGCTTAAATTTAGTTTTCTTAAAATTATGACCTGCAATAGCAGGTCATTTTGGAAGAGGTACCGGTTACCAGGTACTTCAAAAAATGGTATTTTTGTCTTTTAATACATAGGCAATTTAATCATTTTACATCTATTATAATTTCAAAATTTATATTTTCTCTTTGTTTTCTTTTTCTCTCTCTAATACATAGACAATTTAGTCATTAATACATAGGCAATTTAGTACTCTCATTTCTAATATATTTAAAATTTTTGAATTTTGTTTAGAATTATGATTGATTTTTTTTATTTTTATAATTAATATTTTTTAACCCTAACCAATATCCAACAAGAACGGAAAATTATTTTTTGGAACAATTATGAATTTTGTCTATACCGGCCACCTTATATCCGACCCGAATCATATATAAAATTTAATATTATATTCAAATTTATATTTTAAAATTTTAAGTTTCATATAATTAATTGTTTTGAAATATGGTAAACAGAAATAATTGTTTTGAATTCTGGTTTTCTGGTTTAGGTTTTATTTTGGGTTTCGAAAAATTGGCAAGTTTTAAATTTGGATATGGATTTTTGAAATCGGGTGAGTTCGGAAATAAAGTTTTTGATTGTTAGTGAGATTCGAATTCAAATTCCTAACTATTTATTTTCTCACCAATAATCCTAATCTTTTTAAATTACTCTAAAATTCCTATAATTTAAATTAATTCGCATTTAATGGGACTAATAATTTTCGGGTTCGGATTCAAAGTTTTCGGGTTAAATTATAATTTAGATTACTATATTGAGCAAACTATGAAGTTATAGAGTCAAGCAAAATTTGAAGTTATCTATGAGAAACTATGAGTTAAGTGCGAATCATCCCCAGTAATTCATCGTATTTAGAAATATAATTTAGACTCCTCATGATTATGCTTTAATTAGCAATTAATTAATGGGCCTAATAATTGCATAAATTTGGTTATCTAATTTTTAAAATTTCCTAAATTAATCCTAATTAATGCGTAAATTTAGGACACAATTAAAAGTTTCTTTAAATGTTGTGTTTAATTACCAAACTAACCTTAAATAAAATAATCATTTTACCTGCTAAGTATTAAAATTATATTTTTAACCTATACTAATCAATGGTTAAGATCTTTTTTTTTTTTTTTTTTAAAGTACCGAATCATTTCTCGTAAAATTTATATGCGGGAAAAGCATTTTCCAAAGGCAAAATAAGACATTAAACACTACATGATATATATAGGAAAGTTTAAGCAAATCAAGCCAAACATTTTAACCAGGCCTATGGCCCGATTTCCGCTAACGGATCGGGCGTGTCCGATTCATCGGACCGGGTTGGGCTTTGAAGATAAATGCAAAATAATTTATTTCATGCCAAGCTAGTTAGGCCGTGTTGACACCGTCTCGTACCCGACACTATTGGTGAAAACAGAGTCGGGGCGAAAATATACAGATACAGAAAGACGACAGTAAATATATTATAACTAATTTATTGCGGTAGACGCAGCATGATATCGAACATGATATTTTTCCTACATTTTATCGCCACAAATAATGCAATCTCTCCGCAATTACCAACATAGCCTTTATCCATGTTTACAATGAAGTGATGCATAGCAAAATACCATTAACTTTTTCTCTTTTTTTTTTTGAGAAATTCAAGTATACTGATTAAAATTATCAGAGTGGATATTCATTGTGCAGGGTCAAACAGTAAATTTTTCAATCCATATATACTCAAAAATTTCTTTTGATGTGTAGTCAATCACACATGAGGATAGTCACAGTAGTGTTAAAAAAGACTGTAAGGCCGAACCGCAGCACCGTCTTAATGAGTTCCGATTGAGAGTTTGGGACAGTTTGGTGAGCTGTATGATTCGTCCCGCTCGTGAATCTTAAGTGTCTGGTCCAATTTGAAAATTTCTCTTCAAATCTCAACAGTGTATTGAATAGAGAATTTAAAGCAGGCCCAGTAAAAGTTGGACGAAGAAATCCGCGTTCAAATTTTTTTTGAACTGCGAGGCCTAATCGTGGCCCGCTTATTATGGCCTAATTTTCACTAATCTCTACATTAATGAGTAAAATGAGATATTAATTCTAACCACCGATCAAAATTGATGAATGATTACGAACATAAAAACATAAGAGCTGTTGCGTTACTTATAGCACAGTAGCCTTGCTCTCTCTTTCTCTCTCTCTCTCTATATATATAGTAGAATTTTTTTTCTTATTTATCTCTTGTTCCTATTCAAAATTTTTAGATTTATTCTGAAATTGTTAAAATATTTTTCTAAATCCAATCTTATTAGTAAATTCTACGAAAAATGAACATATTTGAAGAAATTTGAATTTTTTTTTTAAAAAAATCAATAAGAGTATTTTGATTCTCCCAGAATATATAATATATTTTGAAGTTTTGAAAGAGAACTTAAATATTGTTTCTTTTAAAAATAAAAAAAAAGTAACGGCGCTGACTTTTTTCCCCTGTATTTGACTTTCACTGGAATGTAAACTTAAGACAATAATATTTCATTTCATTAAAAAAAAAAAAAACGTCTCCGATAATTTAATGAGAAAAAATGAGCTACAATTCACAATTCCAGAACTAGAAAACTGCTTCAATTCCCAGGTTAATTTTAGCATCAAATTAATTATTGCAATATTAATTCCATCCGTAAATCAAAATCATCTCCCAATATAAAATTTGATTAACAATTATATATACATTCTCGCGCGCTAAATAAGAGACCGCGATTTACGCAATTGAATAAACCAAAAAACTGAAATTGAAATAGAATCCGATGCGTGGGTCACAATCGTGTGTAATTTGTAGTGCAAGAAATTTAACGTTGGAAACTTAATTAAGTCATTAATTTTTTTTAATCGGATTTAAAATTATTCTTTGTCGTGATGATGAGAGGGTTTAGACAAATCCATGATCTTAAGCTATTAATTTGGCACGTTTTATTCTGGAGATGCACTTCCCAGCAAGTTAAGATATCTCCTCAGAATTTATTATTATTATTATTATTATTATTATTATTATTATTATATTTTACACTGTCTTGTCCAATCATATGCGAATATTTTACACCGTCTAATCCAATCATATATATGCTTGGATCATTACAATATTTTTTTAAAAAAAATATTTAAGATCTTTTTATTAGTTGTTGGGTTTGTACTATATATATATATATATATATATATATATATATATATATATATATATATATATATATATATATATATATATATATATATATATATATATATATATATATAAATATATAAATCAATCAGCTGGAGAAATTTTGGGTTACTTATAATAATCTTCCACCTCTGTTATCCAAATCTTGGCTTATTTTGAAATTTGCTTTGAGTTTAGTTAATTTGATTTTGCCTTGTGTTTTAGATGAATGATTTGTTTTGTTTTTTTTTTTTTTTTTTCTTGTTTTGAATTTTTCATAGCCATTTTGTTTATTTTATCTCATATGTAGAAGATCTCGAGCATCGGATGCTTACCTAACTTTGCAATGAAATTGCCCGTCGATTTTTCCAGCTGGAGGGCTTTATATTCCAACAAGAACACGACGAGAATCAGTATTTAGGACCTAACTCTGATTCGAAAACCCACAAACTCTTCCTATTATTTATGGGTAGATGGGAATCGGAAAGGCGGTACCGAAGGTGGTACATGTAAGATGCCCGATTACCAATCAGTATGGAACCATCACAGGCATATCTGACGCAATAAATATAGTCCGCAATACTTGCTCTGCAGAAATTGGAGTAATATCTCGAGTAACAGAGCTTCTTTTGCAAATGTATCACAGAAAAAATTTTCACATCTTCTTAGACTCAACATCTGTCATCAAAGTTCTACTACACCTTGCGAGTTATCATTCAGATTCAGTAAAATCCGAAGCCCGGAAAAGAATTACGGAGTTACAGACATTTCTAGAGAGATTCAAATATTTCAACTTTGGATGGATTTCAACATTTTCTAAAAATGCTATAGTCACGGATTACTTGGCCAATTGGGGACTTACATGCAAAAAGCTTTCAATTTGGTCTTCTATTGATGATTTTATTCAGTATGTGCCCTTAATTAATTAAATAAATTAAATCGTCTTATGGCGTGTTTTCCCTCCAAAAATAAAAAATAAAAAAACCCTTATAAGATCGATTAAATAGAAAACAAGCTCAAATGGACTCAGAAATAATTTAAATACCTTTAACATCTGAGCTCCATAATTCTGAAATCAAACATATATACATGAAAAACTAAATATATTGACCTGTAAAATTTTATTTTTTTCGTTACTTTTCCTTCGATGTAATTATCAACAAGAAAACATTTTGCCAACTTAATTAAAAAAAAAATACTTATTTTCACATAAGGCTAATTCGGTAGCTTTTTTTATTAATTCTTTTTATGAATTAAATGCCATTTAACTCATGAATTGATTCTCTTCATTAATCACCTTCATTGCGTGAAACACGACACCCTCAAATTTTGGCATTGACTAAGGTGTTTGTCGAAATTGTACCCAATCATTTGTTACACAATTTGTTTTTGTGCAATTCCTTTTGTTAGGATTCGATTAGATTTGCAGTTGAATTCTAATTAGATAAAAATTAATATTTAAATTTGTTGGAGATAAATAGTAGTCGATATCGAAACAGGTTATGAATTCACAAGATCCGGTACCGAAACCAATACCGGATTCCCAACACGTTTTAGGTAAAAGTATAAGGAGAGCTCCTCAACTATAGGCCATTAAGGAAATAGCATATGAACTATACTTTTTTTTTTTTAAAATTAAAACCCCCCTAAACTCTCGATTAATTTAGCTGCTGATAGTTAATTAAGTTATTTAATTTAACAAAAGTTTTAACTTAACCCACTAGGAAAAATTGAATTCAATAAAATCAAAAGTTCAACTAAAGAAAAATTTAAGAGTAAAGTTTTTTTTTTTTTTTTTTGTGTTGAGAGATAGGTAGCACGCTACCTGCTTCGTTTATTTAATTTAGAAATAAACTTAGCTAGAAATGTGAATCAACTAGGATTCGAACTTGGGTCATGGGTACCAACCATCAAGCCCTTTGCTTCGTTTATAAAATAATTTAGAGTAATTTTTTAAACCACAAAAAATACAAGGTGTCAAAGCAAGACCGCGGTAACGTAAATTTATGTTTCCCCAAAAATTAAATTTGAGGAGGCTATTAAATTTAAGGAAAGCTTCAAAAAAATACTCCTGTAGTTTCGCACTTTTTCATTTTAGTATCATGTGGTTTAAAGTGTATCAAGCTAGTACGCTGTGATTTTGCACTTTCTCACTTTAGTATCCTGTGGTTTAAAGTGTATCAAGTTAGTACTCTGTAGTTTTATTTTTGTATCAAGTTAATTAGTACCCTATAATTTTATTTTTGTATTAAGTACGCTGAGGTTTTATTTTTGTATCAAGTTAGTATCCTGAGGTTTTATTTTCTCCTAATGAAATATTAAATCACAGGGTACTAAAGTGAGAAAGTGCGAAACCATATGGTACTATAACTTGATACACTTTAAACCACAGGGTATTAAAGTGAAACAGAGTGAAACCACAAGGAGGGTATATGTAGTTTTCCCTTAAATTTAAAATGGTCTATGGTTGAGGGGTTTTACGTACATAAATTGTTAACTTATTTTCATATTATATTGTGATAGAGGACATAAAATATCAATTTTTAATTTCTATAGTAGTAGGATTGATTCTGTGGGTCCAAAGAACTAATGCTTGTAATGATTAATGAAATGCATAGTTATAGAAAAGCTTAATGAGCAAGGACAAATTCCAATTAACTTGTTCTTTTTGTCCATTTAATTGTATTTTAATGCAATGAATTAGCTTGAGTGCAAGTTTAAGAAAGATTCAGTGTGAGTTATTATATAATAATATGTTTGCGTCTCGGGATTGGTTTTGTCTCTTAATTATTCCCCCTCTTTTACTTCAAATAATTAAAAAACAATTTAATTTTAGTGCTATGGGAACTCTCTTTTTGTTAATTAGTTCTTTTTTTTTTAAGGCATGTTAGAGATTCAAATTCAAATTATGCCATGAGTGCATGAGAAACTATGTTTAAGAAATCTTAACCCTTTATTAAGTTTGATTAATAAAGCAATAATAAATCATTAATACAGCACTGCTTGTTATCTGTGGATGGCTAAGCATGGGGACCAAATGAGTAGGCAAAAGATAAACAATACATTAATTGTGTCATGGGATTTGTAGGAGAGCATTTAATTAATGAGATATTATACAAATGCTAAGATTAAAAATTAGTGGCTTGATGATGCAGAATCATATGCATATAATTGCTGTAGCTTGTTGCCCACGCAGTTGCATATAAAAAATACAAAGAAGTTTACAAAGAATTTCTTAACTTCAAACACTTTGTAAAATCTTTGTAAACAGATGATCATTGAACTTTTGATTTTGATAATTAGAGTTCTTAATTTATTTATAGTTTAATTAATAAAAAAAATTTCTAGTTTTAGTTGTTTGTCTTTTATATATATATATATATATATTATATATAATATGAGTTGATCAGCTTAAATGCTATCAGTAACAAACTGAATCCATTACCACTAATTTATTTTTTATGATAGAGCCTCCAAATCGATGATTGGTACCGTTGAAAATGATCTATATATAATTTGAAGTATCTAAAAACCAAAATTTAATCTTTTCGATATCATTGACCTAATGATAAAAGGATTTTAAAATTTATAATTTTAATAATTAATATGAGGCGTTTTTTCGTTTAACGGTATAAAGATATCCAAATCAATTGAAATTTGATTAATTTTTTAAAAAAACTATTAAAATAAGATCTATATTCTTAATCTTGATTATAAAATTCCTATCATGATCACTTTAGCCGTTTATTTTTGTGTCCATGTGATTGATAAAAGAACAATATCGAAAGAGTATGAAATTTGTTTTCTAGATGCTTCTGGTGGTATAGATCATGTTCAACGATTCCGATCGTCGATTTGAAGGCTCCATCATCGAAAACAAATAGATGACAACGTTTCGGTTACTCTATAATGACATTCGACCCAACTCTATATAATATTGTTTCTTTATATTCTTAAGGTTTTATAATCAAACTGACTATTTATATAGCCACCGACCGTCACTAAACGAGTCCCTAAACACGTGGTTGATGCAGAGCCCAGGAGATTAGACCTAATTGATTCCAGCGAATCATGGCTTTAATTCCAGCGAGGCGTTGTTGAAAAGCCCCCACTAAAGTTTTATCTATTTTACTACAACGAACTAAAATAACTTGTTTATATGTTGAGCAATATTATTTGTGTGTCCATATTTTAGATATAAATTTTATATTTTGTTTAGTCAAAGGTTTAAATTTATTTACTTGCATTATCAATATTTTTTTAATACTAAAAGTTTTGGCTAAAATTACAGAAAACTTTCTTATAAATACCTGATTTTTCACTTTTTCTTCAAAAATTTATATTTCACTCCTTCAATATTTCAAGTTGTTAAATTTATTTAGCCTCTTTTGCCCGGGTTCTATTATTATTCCGTCCATTTCTTACAATTTATACCAAAAATACTTTCAAAATAACATAAATATATTAAAAAATATATATTTTTTTATATAAAAAGTAAGAATAATTTGGTTACTTTGTCTTCTCCATTAATATCTAATTACCTCCTAAAAGCATTTCTGAAATGTTAATGGGCAAAATATAGATATTTGAAAGTCGAGTAAGAAGAATAAAAGAAATGGGTATTTATAGAAAATTTTTTGTATAATTTAGCTAAAATTTTTTAAATTTTTAAATGATGGAGTTTTATTATTATTTACATAAATAGACTATATATATATATATATATATATATATATATATATATATATATATATATATATATATATATATATATATATATATAAGTAGCATTTTTATTGTATGTACAGAGTCTTCTAGTCTATTCTATCATAAATCAAGAACTTTCTAAAAAAATTTTCCAGTCAAAAATAAATACCAGAAGAATGTTTACTGCCGCCCATTTTTATGCATCCAAAACAAAAACTTTCCTCTAGAAACTACATGTTAATAATGCGTTCAATTTATTCATCTAGACGATTTGAATTCAAAGCCCACATGCATCTTATCAAGTACGCTTGACTTGGACTAAAGACCTAAATGGAAGATATCTTAATTAATTAGGTGCATAATTTGAGAAACAAACTGTCCAATAATCGGCTCTGATTAATCATTAATTTCAAAATTTTGAGCTCTTAAAAATGAATAATCAGTTCATTTAAACTGTACAGACACAGTGTTCGCGGGTCTCGACTGTGGTTCGGCCTAACTAGCTAGCCTTCCGACATCCCGCCATTTCAAACATGACCAGATCCAACATGATCACCTCCCGCTATATGATCGATAGAATGCTGGTCCCTTTTAAGCTAACAAAAATTATACTGGATTCATATTTCAAATTTAGATTTTAAATTTGAATAACTGTTTGATTAGAGCAATAATTTAGTTGGTATTTATTTTGTTGGAGTATGAGATTTGGCTTGGATTTTTTTTTTTTTTTTTGAGAGATAGATAGCGCGCAACCCACTTCGTTTATTTCGTTAAGAAATAAACTTAGCTAGAAATGTGAATCAACTAGGATTCGAACTCGGGTCTCGGGTACCAACCACCAAACCTTTTGCCACTTGCTCTATGGACGGTCGGTATTTGGCTTGGAATAGACATATATATATGTGCAGTGACCTATGAGATGAAATTGTTGGGGGGATCTAAACAAAAGTGAGTAATTGGATTTAACATTAATTTGCTATGTCATTGACAAGGTTTCAATCATAACTACGTCAACAAAGAGAAAGAAAATAAAAAAGTGATAAAGTGTACGTTTTGTCATCAAACTATGAGACATCAGACATGCCATACATTTTCTTTAGGTCTTAAATTTTGATTTATTATAATTTCTAATGAGAATTTTTAAAATATTATTATCAAATCTCGTAATTTAGTTTAATTGAATAAATATTAATTAACGAATCGCTTATACAAAAGTAAGGTGATATCTTAATTATGGACGCATCATCAATCATAATATTATTACAAAACTTCTACATTAGTAATATATTAATATTTTGTCAACTAATTATAATAATTCTAAAAATTCTCAAAATTTGACCCGTTTTATAATTTGAGGATCAAATTAACCTACAATTTAGTCAATATATATATATATATATATATATATATATATATAGAGTCCTATTATGGTGCTTGTAAAAGTATCAAGCACTTATAAAGAGTCCGCTATGGTGCTTGTGAATTTTTTACCGTTAGATCTACCTCTTTGATTATTTTCACCCGTTAGATTATACTATTCAACCAACCACCCACTTAACCCAAGGGGGCCCATATCATCCTAACCACACATCTCTCAATCCAAGGGCTAAAAACTTACAAGACCAAATGACTTGATCCCTTTAAAAGCATGGGAGCTGAATTCTATTTATATACAGAAATGAGCAGAGGAGTATAGGAGCTCCTATGCTCAATTCTATATATATATATAGACTTGGTACTTTTAAAAGCATAGGAGCTCAACCAACCACTTGCAAGGGGGCCCATCATCCTAACACATCTCAATCAGAAGGGCTAAAAACTTACAAGTACCAATGACTTGGTACTTTTAAAAACATAGGAGCTCAATTCTATAGAATTGAGCTCCTATGCTTTTAAAAGTACCAAGTCATTGGTGCTTGTAAGTTTTTAGCTCTTGGATTGAGAGATGTGTGGTTAGGATGATGTGGGCCCTCTTGGTTAAGTGGTTGGTTGAATAGTATAATCTAACGGATGAAAATGATTGAATGTGTAGATCTAACGGTAAAAAATCACAAGCACAAAGAGCTTTGTGCTTTTACAAGACATATACTTATATATATATATATATATATATATATATATATATCTTGAATAGGGCTCTTTGTATTATTAATTAGGAGCACAATAGTTTTTGTACTCCTAACTTTTTAGCCATCTATCAATTTTGTCGCTAACTTTCTAAGCATCTATCAATTTTTATGAATAATTAGGATGAGAAAGAGAAGAAAATTTTGAAGAAATTTTAAAGAGAAGATAAGTTTAAACACCAAATTTCTTTTCAATTTTTCTCCGCTCTCTCTCACCCTAACAACTCATCATATTTGATAGGTAATTAAAAAGTTAGAAGTACAAGAACCGTTATACTTCTAATAGTAAAGTAATTAATCCTGCTCTGTATATTTAATTATTATAGGACATGAAAGAGAGAGACTCATGCACAATGTGAAATTCATGAGAATAAAAGCCCACAATTAATTCTAGTCAAAAATGTTAGGCTTCAAAGTTATACTAATTTTGCGGCCTCTGATCTCACTGTCACTATCTCACCATATTTTGCCTAGATGTGATTATCTTAAGTTATTTTATATATATATATATATATATATATATATATATATATATATATATATATAGCAAATCCCACTTAATCCATCTCTCAATCCAATCCTAAAAACTTACAAGACCAATGAAACAAATCTTTTAAAAGAGCTCAATTCTATATATATATATATATATATATATATATATATATATATATATATATATATATATATATATATATATATATATATATGTAGAATTGAGCTCCTATATATTTAGGGCTACTATCATATTAATAGGATAGGAAGACTTGTCCTATCAAGTTTTTAACCCTTGGATGAGAAATTGTAGGATTAGGATGATATTAGTCGGTTAGAGTTGAATGGTCCCCTAGGGTTGAGTGGTCCCATGGGTTATAGTATTTAATCCAATGGTTAGAAATGATGAAAAAAATTGATCTAAAGGCTAAAAAATTGATAGGACAAGTGCTCCTATCCTATTAAAAGGATAGTAGCCGGACTATATATATATATATAGTTGAGCTAGAATACTCTCAAAAGTACCAAGGGGGTGGTGCTTTTGAGTTTTTAACCATTAGATGGAGAGATGTAGAGATAAGATGATAGTGGTAGGTGGTGGTAGGTGGAATAGTATTTGATCCAATGGGTATTAATAATTGGGGAGTAGATACAAGTAGAAACTTAGAAAGTAACCTACAAGTATTCTAGCTCTACTATATATATATATATATATATATATATATATATATATATATATATATATATATATATATATATATATATATATATATATATATATATATATATATATAAGGCTACTATGCTTCGGAAGCACGGAGGCTCCGTGCTTCCACGTCGTTCGATGTTGTGAATCGTCGATCGCTCAGATTAAATCTAAAGTATTTGGAGTACCTAGAAAATAAATTTTGCGATTTTTCGATATTATTTACCTAGCGAACGAAGGGCTAAAAATCAACTACCGAAAATAAAAATCTTACAAAACGCGATAATATAGCATTAAAAATTTAGATCAAAGATATTGATCTTGTTTTATATAGTATAAAGAATTTTCTATCAAAATTTCATGTAATTTGGATATTTCTACACCGTTAAACTTTCAAACTCACTATGACCATTAAAATTATTTGATTTTGTGCCTTCGATCACTAGGCAAATAATATCGAAAAATTATAAAATTTATTTTCTAGATACTTCAAATACTCTAAGATCAAGTTTAACGGAGCCGATCGACGATTCGAAAAGCGTCATCGAAACGACGTGGAAGCACGGAAGGCTCCGTGCTTGATAGCATAGTAGACTCACACTATATATATATATATATATATATATATATATATATATATATATATATATATATATATATATATCTTATCTTTATTATGAGTAGTAGAGACCTACTACTCATAAGTTGTTTTAGATGATAGAGCTTCGAATCGACGATCACTCCGTTAAATATGATCTAGAGTATTTAAAGCTTCTAGAAAATAAATTTCGTAATTTTTCTAAATCATTTACCTTACGATCAAAAGCTCACAAAATTGACAATTTTTAACGGCCGATATGGGATACTTGGTAGTTTAACGGTGTAAAAGAATTGAAATAGGTTGAATTTTTGATAGAAAATTCTATTCACTACCTAGATAAAGATCAATAACTCCGATCTTAAATTGAAGGATCCGATCATCTATTTTTAGGACATCGTTCGATTTCTAGTTTATTTTATGCCCATTTGATGGACTTTATTATGATTTTGAAAAATTACGAAATTTATTTTCTAGAAGTTTTAAATACTCTAGATCATATTTAACGGAGTGGATCGTCGATTCGGAAGCTTTATCATCGAAAACAACTTATGAGTAGTAGGGCTCTACTACTCATAATAGTATAGTAGCCCTACTCTAATTATTGTACTAATTATTTTTTTATTTAGCTCGCATATTTAAAATATGATAAAAATTGATTAGTTAATTAAGTTTTAATTTTTTTTATTTAGTTTGTACAATTAAATATTAATATTTTTTTTACTTTATAATTTTATTATTGTGTTACTATAATTTATGTGTAAAAAATAGTTATTTTAAATTAAATTTTAATTATATAAAAATATAATTATATTATTTTTATTTATTAAATTAATTATTATTTATATATAAATTATAATTTACATCATATACCTCCTACCAAACAAAACTTTATTTTCATAACTACGAAACAAATAGCAAAAAAGAAGTAATTTTTACCGAACTCAACTTCAATCCAGAGTCCAGTTTCGATAAAACAAACATAAAGTATACATGAGCATTGATCGATACTAATTTTTTTGAATTCAAAACCAAGATTTTTTACTATTAGGTAACTCATACCCTTTAATTAAAAGTAAAATTTTAATTAAAATAAATTAAAATCTAACTCATGATCAGTTCGATCTAAAAAACCATTTTCTGCCGGTATCCCAAATCAAGTTTTTCCAGCTTTTAATTAAAAAAAATAAGATTTTAAAATAATAAAACTAATATTAAAGCAATCATCTTTTAAATTACTTTTATATATATATTAGGAATAATTAACTTTCAGAATATAAATAATATTCTCAAAAAATAAATTGTATTTTAGAATCTGAATATTTATATGAAACAGATTCAGAGTGGGGTTTCGCAAGCTGAGTTAGGGGCGGATCAAATATGTCATAATATCTTGCTCTGAATTCGTCTCGAATCATAAAAATAGCCTCGTTCACTATCCTAAATCAATTTATCGTCTCTAATTTACTACTCCATTCCCGGCGAAATCTCTATCC
The DNA here is from genome assembly GCA_025177825.1 of Aechmea fasciata. NCBI lineage: Eukaryota > Viridiplantae > Streptophyta > Magnoliopsida > Poales > Bromeliaceae > Aechmea > Aechmea fasciata. The sequence goes on from CM045924.1 coordinate 13,010,147, forward strand.
TTTTGAATTTCTAGAAGAACATAATTTTTCAATACACTGTTCTAAATTGGAATGCCGGTAAAAGTTCACGTTTTACGCTTGAGATGCTGGGATAAGAGGCCTATAATTTTTAATTGGTAGGGCCAGTTAGAATGTTCGTGATGGGATTGATAAATATCTTTCGACGATTAATTCATCAAATAAATTGAAAAATATGTAATTTTCCATCACATTTAGGTGGAGTTTTTTAGATATGTCATATTCTTATGCTCGTTTGGATTCGGACATTGCCACTAACTCTCTATCATTGCTGTCATAGTTACGGTCTAAATTGGGCTTAAACTTTTCTCCTACATTTTAGATGCTATATAACCGACGTTTAATGAGAATTAATCTTTATCGGGTGATATTGATTATTACGAAAAGATGATTAATTTTGATATTAACTGATAGATTTATTAAATTTAGATTAATTACTGACTAAATTTGATTATGCATTTGCTTTGGTGAAAGTAGATTTAGTGATTTCACTTAAAAAATATCACTAATTATACTACATGAAAAATTTTAGAGCAAAACCAAAACAATTTGTGTTATGTTCCAAATAACTTGGGAACTGCTTAGGAGAGATTTTGACTTACGCGTAGTTTGGTATTGAGGTATAGCGAACGCTATTTGATAAAATAGAGTTGTAGAAAAAATATATAGAAATAAAATTCTGCGTTCTTCAATAGAAACGCAGAAAATATAGTGTAACTACAGCGGCCAACTTAGATAGCTTTGCGTCTACAAGCAGGTGTTAACTAAAATGGATTATCTTTTCCCACATTAATTGTTAATTTTATACGTATAACGTCGATCCATGGCTTTATAGTAATATTTGCCAATTATATTGGTATTATATTCTAATTTATTAAAAAAACTTGTTGCAAATGTCATTAGAGGATTATTTAGTAACTAGTTTAGTATATATCTCAAACCTAAACAAGATTAGATGAAGCTTATATCACCACCTAATTTGTTAATTGAAAACACTTAACAGTATTAACCGTTCAAGCTTGTAACTAATTAAGCATGGCGTGACCAAATATTTTTTAAGAGCTTAATTTAAATATTATGCTATCACAATCATCTACCTAAGATAACAATGATGCCAATAAAACAAAAATAAAAATCAGAATCATTCAATTTTGTCAAAATCTGATGATCATTTATATGGCTCTAGTCCAAGATATATATATATATATATATATATATATATATATATATATATATATATATATATATATATATATATATATATATATATATATATAATGAGTGCTATTATATCATCTAAGCACTTGAGCCCCGCTCCACGCCGCTGATGATACACTTTCAATCGCTGATCATCTGTTAAACTTGATATTTGAAGTATCTAGAAAATAAATTTTATAATTTTTCGATATCATTTGCCTAGTGATCGAAGGACAAAATCAAATAATTTTAATGGTCATAGTGAGCCGTTTGAAAGTTTAACGGTGTAGAAATATCCAAATTACATGAAATTTTGATAGAAAATTCTTTATACTATATAAAACAAGATCAATATCTTTGATCTAAATTTTTAATGCTATATTATCGCGTTTTGTAAGATTTTTATTTTCAGTTGATTTTTAGCCCTTTCGTTCGCTAGGCAAATAATATCAAAAAATCGCAAAATTTATTTTCTAGGTACTTCAAATACTCTAGATCAAGTTTAACGGATCGACGATTCGGAAGTTCACAACGTCGAAAACGACGTGGAAGCACGGAGCCCTCCGTCTTCCAAAAGCATAATAACTCTATATATATATATATATATATATATATATATATATATATATATATATATATATATATATATATATATATATATATATATATCGCACGTAATTTGCTTTTGTGGATATGCTTCAAATCATGTACAAAAATTTTCTTTTGTTTACTGTTCTCTTGTTAATTTGTATCATTCCTTAGCTGGTACGACAAGGTGGGTCCAGAATATATAACTAGCATTCAAAATTTGAAAATTAACCAAAACACGCGAAAAGAGAGAGAATGGATGTATTTAATTTGTCGTAGATCAGTGGGCATGATTGTTACGTACGTTTGCATGAGCGGCCATAATTAAGGTCATATTTGGATGTCGAAATAAGTTAATTGAATGTTAGTTATTTATACATAATGTAAATATTAAGAGAGTTTAGTTTTTTGTTTTGCTTTTTTTAAATATTTTGCTACTTATGATTTAATATAATAACATATTTTACCTATACAAGGTGATTTGTTTTATACTAAAAAAAACAACTTGAATTTTTAATATAATAATATCTCACTTTATTTATTATTTTTTTTAAGAAAGAAAGGTGGCATCCTATACCCGCTTTGTTTTCTTTTTTTAGAAATAAATTTAGTTGGAAATTTGAAATAACTAGACTTTGAATTTGGAAACTCATTATCTAATTATCAAATTTTTGTCGTTTCGTTAGAAAGCGATCTGTCAAATTACTCTAAAATTTGATCGCACTATTTTTGAATCAACAATATAAATATTTTTGAGTAAATTATGTGTGTGTGTGTATATATATATATTCGAATAAGATATTTATACATTCAAATAGGGCTAAGTTTGATACTTAGCCCAAAATATTAATAGAGCACTGTGGTCTCTGCAAATTGCGAACCCCGATCAAAACCCTAAACACCCATATATACACATCCATCGCCAAATTAAAGATCGATGTACATATATATATAGTCACATATAGTTGCAAAATGTACTAAAATGACAAAATAAATATGAGCGCAAATCAACAACTAAAAAAGAAGAATTAAAGAAGAAAAGGCCCACCTACTTACCAAAACCATCCAACAATATTTTCTTTAAAGTTTTTTTATTACGAAACGAGCACATTTATTAGAAACACGTCCTTCACTATACTATATATACACATCCAAATTCCAACCGTAAAAAGGGTTTTCCCATCAAAGGGTTTTCCCACCACAACGTTCTAATTAACCTTTTTTTTTTTTTATCCCAAGAATATCCTAATTAATCACTCCACTAATTAATTACACCTTCCCACCCAATCCACAACTAATTAAAGAGTACAACCCCATAGAAGAAAGATTCAATTAAAAAGAAAAAAAAAAAACATATACATCCACCTCAACTATAGACCATTCTGAAAATATTCACTTAAATTTTAACCAATTAAATTAGGAATTTTATTAAAATAATAAAATTTCTAATTTAGTCGACCAAAATTAAAATGATATATAGTCGATCGAGAAAAATCTCCATGCAATCTAAAATTACCTCTCCAGCTCTATGGGCTTCATGCCGTCGCGCATGCGCGCGAAGCTCCGAGACTCCGCGAGCTTCTGCGCCTCCATATCGTCGTCGTCCTCGTCGCCGGCCTTAACCAGGGGTACGTAGTCGGGCTCTTCCGGGTACAATTTGGTTATGCAGAGGAAGGCGGCGACGGCGAGCACGACGGTGGCCGACACGTACCAGCTGAACTGCAGGTTGACGAGGGACTTGGCGCGGCCGAGCGCGTCGGCGTCGCGGCAGCGCACCACGTGGTGGCCTTCCTCGTAGTTCAAGAAGCAGCCCTTGGGGATGAGGCTCGGCGTCCACAGCATCACGCCCATGGCGACGAACCACACCCCCTGCAGGACGAGGCTCACGGAGCGCACGAAGGCCACGGCGAAGCTCGCCGGGTGCGCGACGCCGAGGAGCGTGGTGGCGAGGGAGACGGCGACGACGCACTGCAGCAGCCAGTGGTACTGCCCCTCCACGCCCATGTGGTCGGCGGAGTGCAGGTGGAAGATCAGCAGCTCCTGCGCCAGCGCCGCCGCCGCCAGGAGCAGTGTCAGCGCGTCGCCCGCGACCGACCGTGCCGCCGTCGACGAGCGGCGGTCGAGGTGGATGGCGAAGGCGGCGTAGAGGAGGAGGGAGAGGGAGATGGAGGCGTGCTCGAAGTTGTGGAGGTGGTTCGACGGGATGGAGCCGTCGGAGTCGAACGGCTGGTGGGCCTCCGGGCCGATGAACAGCTCCATCGCGATCGAGGCGAGGGAGCCGGCGATTATCAGCGCCGGCTCCAGGTGCCGCGCGAACGGCGCGGGGAACCACGGCCGCGCACGGTACGACCCGGGACGCACCGCGTAGAGTCTGATGTGATTGAAAAGATGCCACAGACCGATTACTAGAAACCCGACACCGGGCGCAACGTGTCCCACCAAAGTGCCCATAGCTTCTGCTTTTGTTCCTACTTCTGCTTCTACTTTTGATTGAACAGGCGAGATCGGAGGGTTTAAATTAATTTCTTGGAGTTGGGAGCAAGCAAAATAAAGGTGGTGGTGGGGAAGGGAAAGAGCTAGGGGGATTGGGATTGTGTGGGGTTTTAGCTTTTGAGCTGGGGGTGGTAGAGATTATAATGTGGGATTAGGGGGGGGGTAATCTCTAGAGAGTTCTAATGCTGAGGGGGGTTGAAAATTTGGAGCCATGAACCGTTGACTCTCCTGTGGTTTGTTGGTAAGAGCTGACGTAGGATTATTAGATTGGGCCCATGCGGTTTCTAGAGAGAGGATAATTAAATGACTAAATTACCATTCACTCATAATCATATTATTTTCTAATTAATATTGTATTATAAATTATAAACAAGAGATAATAGAAACTATAATAATTCATTCTGTTTTGATATATATGAAATAAATATTTAATCTAAAACTCTAAGGCTTCGTTTGGTATTGCGGGAAGACTGCGTTACGTGCGGTGAGAAAGTACGTTGGGAAAATACCATATTTGTTTCCGTACGTAATATTGCATTCCGCATATCGCGATGAGTCGGTTACGATATATTTTCTGCGTTCCCACCGGAGAACTGAGAAGCATATCCCTATATACTTTTTCTACAACTCTATTTTATCTAATAACGTTAGATAGACCTCAATACCAAACTAAACCTAAGACTTAGGTTTTGTTTGATATTGCGGGGAGATTGCGTTACGTGCGGAGAAAAAGTACGTTGGAAAAATATCTCATTTGTTTCCGTACGTAATATTGCGTTTCGCATATCCCCCTCCTATATGCTTTTTCTATAACTCTATTTTATCTAACAGCGTTAGATAGGCCTCAATACCAAACTAAACCTTAATTTGGTATTGAGTCCTATGTAACGCTATTAGTTAAAATAGAGTTGTGGAAAAAGGATATAGGAATATGCTGTCGTTTTTTGGTGGGACTGTAGAAAATATATTCAAACTGACTCATTGAGATATGCGGAATGCAATATTACGTACAGAAATAAATAGAATGTTTTCAAACATACTTTTTTTTTCCGCACATAACGTAATCTTTCCGTAATTCCAAACGAAGCCTAAAAGGTGATGTTCGAAAATTACTTCTCTTTTTTTTTTTAATAGATACTCTCATACTCATGATAAATTTCTCATTAAACCTGCATTTGCGAATACTACTTTAAGATTAACTCAATAAAAATCTCCTTCATCAGTAAGTCACAATTTAAGGAGGAAAATTAGAATTTGAACCTGCAAGTGAGGGGCATTTTAGTAAATACATATTCTTTTCTTCTACAACTTGGAGAGTGAGTTTCGTAGTTCTCACGCATAGGGCGACGGCGCTTTGGTTTTTTAATTGACTACGCAGCTTTCGCCAAGGACTTAATTACGAGTCTACGGCGCCTCAAAAGCAAGCCCCCAAAAAAAAAAGAAAAAAAAAAAAGAAAAAAAGTAAAAAGAGGAAAAAACGGTGTGGTGGCGGACACCACACCGGAATTTCGGTGTGGAGGAGTGCGTGGGCCGCGTGATTTGAAGGAGAATCCAGTTTTTTCGTGTACATGTCCAACCCTCAGGCTGTGTATTTCTAGAAGTAGAGGTATTACTTATTAGCATAACATTTTCATGTCTCACTCTGTGTATTTCTAGAAGCAGAGGAATGGACTGAGTTCTGTCGAGCTGGGTGATATTTTCATATTTTGAATATTTGATTTGACGCTGCAATTATTTTTTTTAAAACCTTTTTATTACTCTCCTCGTATCTTTTTTTTAGATTTTTTTTTTTTTGATTTTATCTTCTCTTGAGGCCTCTGTTGTCTCACTCTATGTAGCTAAATTTATTATCTGAATGAATGAAGCAGGTAGTGTGCTACCTTTTTCTCAAAAAAAAAAAAATATATTTTCATGTCTCTGAATCTGCGATTGACATTTTTAAATATAATATTTTTTAAAATTTAAAAATAATTCTTTATATATATAAGATATGATACGTTTAAATTTTTTAGTTCTGTTATAATATTTTAGACAATAGTTCAGTTCAAGGGGCTAAACGTATTAAGACCAGAATAGCTTTAAAATGGATGACTTCTGAAAAATGGAGCGTCATAATTGGTATTAGAGCTCTCCACAATGTCAACTAAGACTAGCGAGACGAGTCTCACGTTGCCTGATGCTTATGAGTATGCTTGAACTTTACGAAAATGTCGGAGCCTAAAAGGGGAGTAATGTTGCATCTCCAGAATTTAAAATAGTTCTATATTAAAAATGTAACGAGACTAAACTTTTTAATTCAATTATAATATTTTGGATGGTAGTTAAGTTCAAAAGGTTAAGTAAATTAAGAGTATTAAGGTTAGAGAAGTTTTAGAGTGGGTGATTTAAAATCTATCGACAAAACAAACTAAAAATAGCCAAAGTTTAACTAAGTGCCCGTTAGAGAAACTATTTTAGTTCTTTTATAAACAAGTGCTTAAATTTTCATTTTTAATTACCAATTAGATTATTTAAATTTTGCTAATCTTTTTCATTTATAATCAAAGTTACTAATAACGCAATCTTCTTAGTCGTTTGTTTGTCTCGCATTTGATCTTATAAAGCTTCAAAATATAAAATGATTTATTTTTTTTCCATTCTATTGTATCATGGAAAAGCATTTCGAATTTATGGTTTATTATCTTTTATTTGTTTAAGGTTTAAACTTAAATGCGAAGTTTGTATTAGACTAAAAAAAATTAAATGGGTTATATCTAGTATATTCTAATGTTTTTTTGTTCTAGAGATATGTAGCATGTTATCTACTTCGCTTATTTCATTTAGAAATAATCTTAGCTAGAAATGTGAATCAATTAGAATTTAAATTTGAAATCTCGGGTAACATAATTTTAACAAAATTGCTTCTCAAAGGACCATTGTAAAGACGAATGTGACGAGAGACGCACAATTCATAAAAATATTTAACTACTCATTTGCAAAATAATATGAAAATAAATGAGATAAAAGATTGTATAATAGCGACAGCAATATATATATATATTTAACGGAGTGGATCGTCGATTCGGAAGCTCTATCATCGAAAACAACTTATGAGTAGTAGGGCTACTACTCATAATAGTATAGTAAATATATATATATATATATATATATATATATATATATATATATATATATATATATATATATATATTATGGCTACTATACTATTATGGATATTCTGACACAAATGTATGACATGATGTTTGATTCATGCAACATGCTATTTTAATAAAGGGTATAATAGTGACAATAAAAACACTACATGTACACATATTTATATGTAAAATGCTTATACTTTTTTCACCGATGTTTCTAATGCAAGTGGCAAAAACTTGATTGATTGATACTCGAAATTCAAATTCAAATTTTGGTTGATTCACGAAAAAAAAAAAATCTTATACTTCTTTCGTTTTAAAATTTACAAAAAAAGTATAAAATTTTTTGATAAAACTATTGAGAGGATGTAGGTCGGATGTAGGTCTTTGAATGCTAAATGTGTGTTTTTTAATTTTCAGATATTTGCTTTTAAGTTCTTAAATTCCTATCCATTCTTAAAAGAGTTAATTTCATACAAGTTTCTATAATATAGTGAATAATAATAAATATATTCCTAACAAAGTTTAAATTTCATATGTTATTTTTACAAAAATTTTGATATTTAGAAAAATATTTCTCTGATTTATTATTATTATTAGAGAATCGTTAGATATATAATTGTTTATATTTTCAATTTTGTCATTAAAAATATACAATTTCAAAAGTCATAACAATATAATATAAAAGAATAAATATGTCTTTCTGGAACATATTTGAAAACATCAAGACTTTTGCTGGGACGGCATATGAAAGTTGAACTTTAATTATATAGATACATTTGTCATTCACTATATTTGCAGGGATCTGTATAAAATTAATCCTTCTAAAAAAATTTCCTAACCTCACACGGAGAGGCCAAACGCTTACAATTTTTCTCACGTATTTCAGATTGGGACGCAGGAGTGTAAAATTTTTATCCTACATAAATGTGTATATGTACGTAGCAGCAATTTCTTCTCTTCTTTTTTTTTTTCCTGGGATTTTGACCATGAGGTTTTGAGACGCACCGTGCTAGAGGTGATTTGGTAAGTGGAAGGTTCTTTTGAATCCAACTGCTTTCAAATGTCTATTTCGTCAACATTCTTTTCTCTGTTTTTTTTTCTTTTTTTTCTTACTCCAGTTAAATTGTTCCAGTAATTAAACATTAGATAATATAATTATCATCGGTCTACTTAAGAGTTCACATATACGAATGATTAATAAGAGAGTAATGACAAGTTAATATAAACTAGCGAGTTTAAACCAAACGGAACTGGACTCCAGTTTTTAGATAACATATAACACTTGTTTTGCTCGATATATATGCTACATTTTTGGACATATGGATTTGAATTAAGTCAAAATTTTCTAACATTCATCTAACGATTAAACTTTTAATCGACTCATTATGATTTTCTCTACTATACTTTTTTACCGCACGCGTAACATGATTTACCTACAATCTTAGTTTGTATTACAAAAATATAATTAATTTTCTTTCCTTACACTTCCCATTGCAATTAAAGGACCACCAAATTAACAGTTATCATTTTGCACAAAAAAACAAAAGCACCAACCTATCCATATTCTATGAGGCTCATAATTAATGAGACACCTAAGCAGTGAAGTAAAAGGTTAGAGGGGACAAATTGTATACTCTTTCTTTCAACGGTCCTTTTGGGTGAGAATGGCTCGAAAAGAAGCTCAGAAAAATATTTAGATACCCCTTGTGATTCAGTATTTTCTCAGTTTAGTATTCTGAAGTGACTGACCGTCCGTCCCTAGGACAAGTGATAAAAGGTTTGGTGGTTGGTATCCAAGACCCGAGTTCGAATCCTAGTTGATTAATATTTAAATTTATTTACAAATGAAATAAACGAGCGGGTAGCGTCTTCATCTCTCAAAAAAAAAAAAAAAGTATTAAGTGTAAAATATATTACTTTAGAATTCTATATTTTTTTTTTTTTCATTTGGCTTCCGTGAAAATATATAGCAAAAAACTTCAGATGCTCCCTGTAATTTATTAATTTTTTATTTTAGTATCATATGATATTAACTTTATCACTAATTTAATAAAAAAAAACGAACCAATCGGATAATAGAAAAAGCAAAGAGAAATCGCAAGATATTAAAATAATTTATTTTAAATTATAGAATACTAAAGTAAAATGTGCGCAATGTCATAGCGGGGTGTTTAAAGTTTCCCAAAGCTAAAAAGTGGTAGGTAGGTAGGTAGGTAAGTGGACATGCACCAGCTATTATATTAATTATTAATTATTAATTATAATTATAATGACACCTTAAACAAGCAACTTTGGCATGCTCTTTTGTTATACTAAAAAAATACTTCTTTAAGATAGCGAGCATAAAATAAAAATATATAAAATAATTTGTCTGAAGAATTATGAATTATTTTGATTTAGCTATTTAATTTTTTTTAATATTTTATTTTTGAATATTTTAACTTCCCATAAATTTGGCCTAAGGCCAAACTTGTGAGTTGCGACAATCATTAGAATGGTGTGCTATATTCACCATCTATATTTTTTTTCCGTAAAATAAGATAAATTAATTTCAGAAGAAAATAGAATGCATTATCTTAATAAATAAATCAAAATTACAAATTTTCATTTTCTTCAGTTGCTACGGCCCGGCCCAATATTTGACCCAGCCCAACAAAATTAATGGGCCGAGTTGGGCCTCTGACTACAGGTTTAATGGGCTAAAGCCCGTTTAATTTCTCAGCTTTAAAAATCGTACCGGGGCCCACCACTTGGGCCTTTGGCGAGCGAATATAACGGGCCCCAAAAAAGCTAAAAAGACGAAAAAGCCCTTATGCGGGCTTAGGGCAATCGTCGTTGTAATTAGGGTTTTGAGAGGGAGGGGGAGAGGAGGTGAAGAAGAAGAAGAAGCAGAAGAGGGGGTGGTCGCCATGGGGACGAGGGAGGTGTACGAGGAGAAGCTCCGCACGGGGAATCTGTACCATGACCCCACCATTAAACCCGGCCTCGGCTCCCCTCGTTGCCCCCGATGCCTCTCCCTCGTTAACCCTAATTCCGTACCTCTCCATCCCTTCGATTTCGATCCATATCTATGCTTTTATGTGGCGTCGAAATCGTGTCTTTTTCACCTCTGAATTTGTTCTTGCACTATATATGATTTCTTTTTTGCGTTTTTTTTTCGATTTCGCAGGGAGAAGGTGAGTGGGCGATCACTTCTGTTTTGCACGATGCGGCTGCGGTGGTATGGAAAACAAAAAAAAACCCTTTTTTATATAATTCTTTAGTGTTGTAGCAATTTGGTTGTACCTGAGATTGGATTTCTAATTAAATTGTTTTGTAGGCCGGTTCGGGGGCCGGTGCACTGCTTAGCGCAGTTCATGGATTCAATACGGGTATATTGTGTTAAATTTTGTAGCTTTGAATTATAATCGTGTTGAATAATTTGAGACTCAAATTTTTTTTTTTTTTAAAAGTCTGTGTTTATTGATGATTTTGGGACAGGAATTCCGTTTATTCAGAAACATGTGAGGGGTTCCAAGTGGATGCACTTGCTTATTGGGGTAACAATTTCAAACTTTTTGTGCATGAAAACTAGATTATTCTGGTATTTGATAAATTGTTTAGAGAAACATTGCATCACGCGGATGTGTTTTGCGTGTACCTAGCTAGTCATTCATGTAGGAGCTTTTTTTAATTTTATGTCAAGGCTAATATCAGAACTGAGAATACCCTAACGGAAAAAACTACTTGAAATCACGGTGAGTTCTTTTTTTTTTCCCTCTGGGATACTTGAGTGTTCAGGAAGAATAGATTTGTCATGCATTGTAGTATTCAGTTGTGAAAATGCATTAATTATGTTGTTTTGCACTGATTTTCGTAGTACATAATGTGTTATGGATTGTAGTATTCGACTGTGAAAAGGCATTATTTATCTTGTTATGCATGGATTTGCATAGTACATAATGGGCATTAATCTCTGACAAGACTAGTCTCTTGATACTGTGCCGAATTGTTTTGTTCGTAATATATAGTGGTGTATGAGTTATTTTTTTAACTTCATTGATTAAAAAGAAGCCATTAAGTCCTTTGCTTATAGCGGCAAACTTTTCTCAAGAACAATTCTTAGGATTCTTCAGTTAGTTCCTTGAAAGTAGTATGCTTTGTACCATTCATCATTTAGGTTTGTTTGGTTAGTATCTAGCACCCAAAATGTTTGAATTTTCAGGACCTGGTTGATTACTAATTCTTGGAACTTTGAGACTTTATTTGGTTGATACAGTTAGGCTTTGCAAACTATTCTTCACTTTGGTGACTTATGAGTCCAACGTCATACAAAGTGGAGAGGATTGTAGGTGATGTCATGTGCAAGGCTCTTTAGCCATAAACTCCTGCTATTTGACACATTAATTTTCTGAAATCTCTGCCATCTAGTCTAGGTCCTATTTTGTGGGCTTTGTTTGGCAAGAAGCATCCAGTAGTAACGCTTTTCAGTTCTCTTTTCGTTTAAATTGGAGGCCGACCTTTGTTAATAAGAATGAAGCCTGTCCTCTGGTGCATTAGATTGCATAGAATTTGAGTTTGGGAGATCCACAGTTACGAGCTAGCAAATAAGGCCTTGGACATTTTGAATTGATTGGAAATCTGAGATGGACATTTTGAATGGACTAGGAATCTGAGATGAGCTTTTGAACTATGAAATTAAAAGTTTCATTTTCCCCCTTCTGCTTGTGGTTTCATATGGAACATACCTATTGGAAAATTTAGTTTAAAAGCTTTTAGGACGTCTCAAACTGCTGTTGTTGAACAACACTTGTGTCGAAGGTCACCTCATCATTTCTTGCTGGTGTTTGTGCGTAGTTATGGAAGTTAAAAGCTGCTTTTCTGCCATCATGCACTGACTGATTTTTTTTTTTTTTTTTGATGTATAATTGACTGTCCCCCTCCCCCCCCCCTCTTTTTTCTACAGCTTCCTCCTCTTCTTTTGTACTCTGGTGCTAGTGCTGCATTTGGAGGTAATGTTCTCCGTCTTCATCTGTAAAGTATTATTATATCTGTTTCAACGACCTTTCATTTTTCTATTACACTATTTGGAGATCAGTACCTAATAAAATTATTTTTTGTTTGGAAAAGGAAAGATATTTACTTAGATTTTGGTCGAGAAATTAGTTCGAAAATGTACTTACTAAGAATAGAGAACTTTATATGTTGAGTTTAGTAGATCTGATCAAATAGAGCATGATGTTAAATTTAGACAGTTTTTGTGACAAAGGTAGCAATGCGATGTATCTTTTTTAGCTTACCATGGTGATGAAAAAAGGCTTTTTTGTCATCTTCGTTATCATTGGGTTGAAAGTATCCAGTTAATTTTCCAAATTTTGAGCATAAGAATTAACCCCATGTCGGAATACAAGTTTCAGTTGTTGTATTTTAACATGATTGTTTTACATCTTTTCTAAATCATTGATAAAAAAAAAAATCTGTACATATCATTGGTTGCTAAGGACCTAATGGATGCACTACTTAGACCAAGATCAATACTGGTGCTAACTTATTCATTTTCTTTCGACTTCTATGAGCTTATGGTTTTTTAGTGATCTCTGATGGGGATACAATTGTTTGTTGCAGCCTATGGTGTTCCAAAATTTACCCAGCTCACTGTGACGTCCTATTATGCAGCATCAAGTGCCTCACACTATGCAATATCACAGATCACCCGTTCCATTGAAGAGGCTCATTCATCTCGTAGTCTTCAAGATAAACCCAGATGAGATATGCCATTCATATCAGGTCAACAGGTCCTTGTATATTTCTACTTTTCACTATGAAAAAAGTTTTCAGTTGCATGATGTACAGGACTCTTACATGTTTCTTTCTTTTTTATGCTGCTACTAGTATGAAGTTTTCCGTACTCCCTGGTATTTGCCTGATGTTACTGTTAATGATATTTTTAAGTTTCTTATTAATAAATTTCTAGAGAGAAGTAATTATGCACCAGATTTCAGAGTTGCTACTTTATATATATATATATATATATATATATATATATATATATATATATATATATATATATAGGCCATGGCTATTATACTATTATGAGTATTGGAGCCCTACTACTCATAAGTTGTTTTCGATGATGAAGCTTCCGAATCGACGATCCACTCCGTTGAATATGATCTAGAGTATTTGAAACTAATAGAAAATAAATTTCGTAAATTTTCGGAATCATAATAAAGTCCATCAAGCGGGCATAAAATGAACGGTCAAAATTGAACAACGTCTTAAAAAAGGATGATCGGATCCTTCAATTCAAGATCGTAGTGATTGATCTTTATCTATGTAGTGAATAGAATTTTCTATCAAAAATTCAACATATTCCGATCCTTTTAGACCATTAAACTAGCAAATATCCCATACCGGCCGTTAAAAATTGTCAAATTTGTGACCTCTTGATCGTAAGGGAAATGATCTTGAAAAATTATAAAATTTGATTTCTAGAAGTTATAAATGCTGTAAATAACGTTTAACGGTGTGGATCGTCGATTCGGAAATTCTATCATCGAAAACAACTTATGAGTACGAGGGCGATCGTACTCATAATAGTATAGTAGCCGGACCCATATAGGCCATGGCTACTATACCATTATGAATATTGGAGCCCTACTACTATATATATCTCTGTCGTAATGGTAGATTTTATTATTGCTTGATGAGCATGCTGTGGCTTTCTTTATAAAGTGCAATTACATCTGAAAGTAGTTGTTGGATTAATTAGAAGGATGAGAATATCTGGCCGATTTGAGGGATGAGAGTTGGGGGAGGAAAGGTAAATAATGAGAGCAGTAGGGGCGAATTTGATAACTTGATATACTTGGAGCCTAGGGTCAAGGTGTTTAATTAGTTTCATGTTGATGACGGTAAGTCGTGGGATTTTGCTTTTGTCTTTCGAAAAGAGAAAATGCTTATAATAGTAGGTCGGCCTTTCAGCTAGAATTTAGTAATGATTATTGATGTATTTACTGGGTAATAAAAATAGTGAAATCTAGAATGTGTACTCCTTTTGTTTTGCCCCCTTTTTTGTTTAAGAGCCCAGTCAAGGAGGTTTTGCTTCAAGGATTGAGTGTAAGGGAGGAGAATGGTATGCTAATTTTAGCAGCAGGGTGATCACAATTTTATGTTTTTGTTGCAGACGTTGTATCAGAGGACTTTTTCATATTGCTTCCATGGAGACTTCTTGGTAGGAATTGACTATCAGAAAGAGCCCATCAAATTGGGATTGCGTGATAGTAGTGGCAATGTAGTGGTAAAGTTAACCTGTATCTTTGATTGTAGAACAGAAACTTGCTAATCTTTCCATTTTATTGATGTGATCAACAAAAAAAGCTGCTTAACTTCAGTGAGTTGCATAGGATTGAAAAAGAAAGGGACGTTTTGAAGGATAAGTGACTTTCTTTAGGACAGAGAGATACTAAATGGTATTTGAGTTATTTGTGATTGCTTGATGATATACCTACTATTTCTAATTGTTAGTTTGCTGGGAAGTTGGTCAGCAAAGAAAAGTAACGTTTGGGTTTGTGCGATAGAATTTTAGGGGATAATCGTAGGCTTCTTGGTTAAGTGATTTTAGATCGCTTTCATGTTCCATTTTCTATACAGTATGATTCATAATGTAAGGCAGAGAAACTATGCTCTTAAGACTAGAATGTTGTCTACTGGGAGGACCAAAGTAGTACCAAGCCCAATTTTAGATCTCGCGGACGTCATAATTTTAAACATGAAAGCAAGTTTAGGTCGGGTGAATGTGGGAATCTTACTTGCTCCGCTGGTCTACACTGCAGAAAATTTTGGTAGGTTAAAAGAAGGATGTAAGTTGCAAAGTAGGCTTATAATTTACGCATTTCGTGAATGCAAACCTTGGCTGAACTCTTATCAGATTATTCTTGGGTGCTTTTTTACTTCTGTTTCTCTTTCACTTCTTTGAGGGTGTATGTACTTTGCGGTTGGTTTCTATATTTTTCCTCTTTCCCTTTGTTGCAAATTGTAAGAGAAAATATAAAAACAAATGGTACCCTTTCCTATTGAAAGGAGGAGTTTGCTTGTAAACCCCAGCTCTCTGAATGTGCTTTTATCTTGAATAATGAATGCCATGAGCAATGCCCAACTCTGACCTTATTTTGATGGTTAGTACTTGCAATTGTACAATTTTCCAGAATTTTATCTTCTATGAACACTGAAATTACAGTTAGAATTGTTCTTCCAGTTCACTGTGTAGTCCCAATCTAACCATTTTTTTAGATTGCTCAGGTCAGGTTTAAAGTAACCCGGCCGAATATGAGTGCTTGTATGGCTTAGTCCTTGGGACCTGTTCGAACGTCCGAACAAGTTATCTAGCAACAATTTGTTATTATGCAGATGTTTTTTTTTTGTTCTCTTTTTTATTGCAACCTATAAATTTGTGCGAGATTCTGATGGTCGTGATTTTTCAGAATAACGTATGCCAACTAAGAGGCGATGTATCTTATTCTTATGAAATGATTTATACACATCTAGTCGAACTCTTCATCTGTGTCAGTTACTGCATGGTTTCCGAGCATGGAAAGAGTGATCTGTCGAAAAAGATGTTCATATAATATACAAATAGGTTGTTAATGCTTTTTTTTAGCTCCAGTAGTGCTATTCTGGGTGAGGCAATGGTCCCAGACATGATAGGAAATGATGCTCTCTCTTTGTTATCAGAGTGCTCTCTCTCCACCCCTTCTGAGCTCCCTGCTGCAGAAGAGCCATGCTAGCTGTTCACAGCGATGAACAGCAGCCCCAGAAATAATGGCAAGAAACAGGCCATCACCGAACCTCAGACGGACCATTATTAGCCCTCCCTTCCTAAGCTGGTCCCTCAATGGCTCTTTGATTAGATATGCAAATTTAAGATGTTGGCAGGGCTCTATTTCTGGAATCACCACCCCTGCAGCTCGCCTTTAAGATCTGGTCCTGTTTTGAAGCCTTCTCTGCCCGGTGGTCCTTCCCTATCTCTCCCTCTTATTAGGGTTCTCATCACATTGCAAGAAGAGATGATTTGTTGATTTTTTACTCCCGTTTAGAGTCTGGAAGGTTTTTCCGTAGCGTATCGAGTGTTGTCCAAATACTGCTCTTTTGGTTTTTAAATCTCAGAATCTCATTTTAACTTCCTCCTATTTAAGCAGAAGGTTTGATATTTTTATTTGCCAAGCACTCGGGTAAAAGCAAAAGCAGACGCGAAGTGCCATCGATCGTAAGAGTGGTATATAGGATCCGTGTTTGGTTGGTACCGCGTTGCTGCGCTTCGGCTATATTTGCAGTCTAGAATGCTGAAATATTGAGACTTTTAGGTGTGAAAGCGCAACCTAATATAAGATGGATTTCGCCACTCAATTTGATCTTGAGTTTGACATTAATTGCTACCTAATCGTGCAGAAAAGTCACATGTTATAATCTGCATCTTAATTGGTGATAAGATGAAGTTTTGCTGTCGCAGAGCGTTGAAATGAATTGATCTTACACTGCCATTACAACATTAGTCGAGTTGATCGATATCGACACGGTAATAAAAGATGTGGTTAGGCTCGACCGGTCCAACGGCGGCCCATGAAAGCAACTGCTGAAATTACATCTGAATTGTTTCCCAGCAAGTAATGGTGTGTGGTCAAGAAACGCTGCCATGTTTTGGTTGCCAGAACAAGCAGAAGCAGCTTTCACCTATTCATTGCATTATGCTCGGTCATGTTACATTAATAGGGAATAAAAGTCTCCTTTGGCTCATATACCAATTGCAGAAGTAGTTACTCTGCCAATTCTCTTGTTTTCTCGATTGATTTAGACTCATTCCATCTTTCTTTAGAAACCAAGTAGGTTTTCCAGCTAGTGTTCTATCAGGGGCCCCACTTCACACATTGCAAGAAAAGGGAGAAAACAATGTTTTGGGAATACAATGCAATGAAGAGAGAGAGAGAGAGAGAGAGAGAGAGAGAGAGAGGGGGGAAACACTTGGGGAGGAGAGAGAATATTTTGTTTGGGACCACTTTTTGGGGTGATGCTCAAAGATGGTGGTGGTTTAGGAAGGCAATCAAGAAAGGCCTAACAAGTGCATGGGCTTTCACTTTCTCTTCCTTTCTATATGGGGCCTATCCTAACAGCACAAAGGAACCACCACTTGTAGAAACATTTGTATATATGTGCTGTGTGCATGATGACATTACCAAAAAAAGAAAATGAAGCACCAATAATGTCAAAATTTAGGGTTTTTTTCTCGTCGTAACCAAATTAATTTTGTTGTTGATCGGACGCCAGTCCAGTTGAAGTTCCTCCGGATCTGTGAGACGGTTTAAATTTCATCTGTTAGCTCTTCTGTTAATACCGCGTGCATGGTGTGTTTGAGCACAGCTGCGCTAGTAATTAGCGCGGGAGGGGGGATCCGCAAGACAGGCCTATGATATATTCGGTTTTCATGAATCCACATTAGTTCGGATGTTACTCTAGGAATACGGAGAGAACTTTTGGTAGTTGATGCATCATATCGATGTCGCCAAGCGAAGGAGGGGGACCATATGTAAGGAAGTGAAATTATGAAGGAGGCATTATTCATGTGAATGTCTCCAACCTTCACCTACCAGAGTTAGGGAGTGGTAATGACCTTTGATGTCGAACTATGCGACGTGGGAGGATCACTATCCTCTCAGTTCCCTCTCAATGGTAACATCTCAAGCCCTCCTCATCGCTTTCCCCAGCCATTCCACTCGACGTAGAACGGCTCTTCTTGCGATGGTAGATGAACAAACATAGGCAACATTCTTAATGGTGATAGGAACCTTCATGTCTCTACTCAAAAACACAATGTGAATGAGTTTGGATGCATCGAGTGAACCCTGCATTTACCTAAACAAAGTTAGTACTTGGAATTTAAGTAAAAAACCCAACCCACAGTGTGGTACCAGTATGGGAGAGAGTACACTGTGCCTGTGCCTAATTAAATAAACATTGTCCTTGTGCCCTCAGTGAGAGGTTGGATTCTACCTCATGCATATGTTTCAAATGTCCTGTGCATGTATTTACCAGATAGTAAGTAACCTACTTAAGCCAGAGCAATTTTTCCTTTTTCTTTTCCAGAATCAGTAGCTGGACCCCCCTCCCCCTCTTACATTTCCACACCAGAATTAAGTTCTCCGACGCGGGAATCAAAACGCTGTCTCTCTCTTCTTCCACCTTTTTGGTTTGAGGAGCTCTCAATTGAATTCAAAGTGAATTCTTCTGAGCTAGCTAGTATGAGAACTGCACTTCCGCGCAGATAAGGCTCCAAGAAGATCGATAGAGAGAGTTGCTTCATAAATTACCGACTGTAAACGCATTTAACTGCAGCGCACAAAGCACGACACCGAAATCCTCATGAGCAGCAGCCTTGAACAGATCAAATTAATAGTAATCAGACTGACATGATGCGCATCTGAACTTTGTCAGATACTACAATATATATGTTATATTACTCCGTAGTATGTAGTTCAACATTTTCGTTGCGTTTTACCACCCATTAGTTAATGCTTGCTGATTAGTACTACTAACTAGCAAATGAAATTTCTTTTTCAATATATATATATATGCTAGTACCTAAAGCAACACAAACTGATGAGTGTAGTAGTGTTAAATAAAAGAGTTTTGTACCACCCTATCATTTGATTATAATCTTACAGGTACCACCCTCAACATTATCTTGTTTTAAATAACCTCTAACATGCTCCCATGTGTGCTTCCCACTAGAGAGGAATATAATTAAGAATCAAACATAGTTCAATCAAAGCAATAACACCGAAATTAAAGCTGAGTTACTTTGGCTGTGTGTGTCCTTGATAGCTATGTAGTGGTCCTAAGCTCTCACCCCAATGCCCATGATCTCTTCTGGGCCCTGATCAGGGGAACAATCAATTCTTTGCGGACAGAGGCGTCGTGCGTCGTCGGTGGTGGCGCGATCGAGTACAGCGCTGCAGCGCCTCGGCATCGATCAGAGACGGAGCTGGTTCGGTCTCTGGTTCAACTCGATCTCGTCGATATCGGTTGATCTGCGGCCTACGCCTCCTCCATATAACTTGTTCATTTCCTCATAACATGCATGTCAGGTCAGGTCGTGGAGACCACATCAACAAGTTTCATAATTTATGTATCTGTCTTTCTTTTCTTTTCTTTTCTTTATACTGTAATACGCGTGGTGATTTTGTACGCAGAAATTTTGTTTAAGAAAAAAAAAAAAAAAAAACTTTGTGAGTGCAAGCAAAATGGAATGAAATAAAGAGGAGAAATGTGATTCGGTAGTGGAACATTTCTTGGAAGGACATTCGGTAGTGGATTTTTTTTTTTTTTAATAATTTTTTAGTCTCCGCGTGTCTCTCCATCTCGAGACCTTAGTTGCCTCAATCCTGTAGCCTAATTTATTTTTTCAATGAATGAAACAAGTAGCATATATACTATCTATTCTAAAAAGAAAAAAAGAAAAAAGAAAAAAAAAAAAAACGGAAGAAGAGGGTGATTACATGGATTTCTTTTTTGTCTCATTAAATTTTTGAGTCTTATGGGAGGATCTAGTTTCAATCATAATCATAATTGATGATTGTGATTGGTACTGTAAGCAAGAAATGATAAGGTCTCTTTAATCATGAAGCTTATGTAACAATATACACTTTTTTTTCTTTTTTCTTTTTAGAATAATTGCCTATATAATATCTGATTTCTCGTATTTTTTTTTTAAATATTCCTCGTATATTCTACTGTTATTGTAAAGTACCCCGCAGTTATTTCCTGTTAGGGCTTCGTTTGAGATTGCGGGGATATTACGTTACGTGCGGTGAGAAAGTACGTGGAAAAATACTCTGTTTGTTTCCGTACATAATATTACGTTCCGCATATCGTGATGAGTATATATTTTTTGCTGTCTCACTGGAGAACGCAGAAGCATATCCTTATATATTTTTTTCACAACTCCATTTTTTCTAATAACATTAGATAGGCCTCAATACCAAACTAAGCCTAAGTTAACTTGGATTAATTATGAGTTAAATATTTACCACTGTTAAAAAAAATTAAAATGTCAATTTTGTCTTTAACTTAAGGGCAAATAAAGAATATTGATGACGGTAGAGGGGTATATTGAAAAAGACCAAAAGTCAAAATACTTTTTGTATTCCTAACTTTAAGAGCAAATAAGAAAGCCAATAATAATAGAAGGGTATATTTGAAAGGACAGAGTAATAATTTTATAAAGATAATATAGTTCATTAACAGATTTTAACTCTAGGAGTATATTAGAAATAGGTTAGAACATAGAAAGGGTAATTTCAATATTAACTTTCTAAAAGGGATAAATTGGAAAGTCAAAATTTTTTCAAGCAATTGCATGCCCTTTTTTTTATTTTTTATTTTTATTTTTAATGTGCATGAACACTATTTCTTTTAATTGAGCTCTCCTTTGGATGAGCTTAAAAATTATTAGACAAAGTGTCAACATCTCTCTTCCTATGTTGGTAAATTTGTGAATTATTCACGAATTATTTGCAAATTTTTGAAAAAACGAATTAAATGGTCGTATTTGTATTTTTCCAAAAAATTCAAAAAAAATTACGTTTTTTCGGTTAAAAATACTTGTTCGCGAATAATTCTCAAGTGCCGAATTATTCGGCCAAAAATACGGCTCGCTGCTTGCGCCCGCACTCTAGCAACTCACGAGCGAGCGTGAGCGCCTTGCTCAAAACAGAAAATAAATAAATAAATAAATTCCTGTTCACCTCGCCCAAAATAGAAAAAAGAAAAAAAAATACTCGATCAAAAATATTTAATCTTTTATGGACTATGTTAATCTCTTATTTATTTATTTAATTATTTATTTATTTTGAGTCATTATATAGTTTACTAATTTTTTTATTTAATTTGCTAAATTTTATAGCATTTATTCTTATATTCTTAAGAAATATAAATATTTATGCTAATAGTATAAACCTTGAGGGAAAAATTTAATTTAATAGCCAAATTTTTTATCCCGAATTTTTAATTGGTAAACGTATAATATCTGTATAAATCACATATCCGAATAATTGACAAATCAATTTTTTAGCCGTATTTTTCAACGAATTTAAAAATTAGAAGACGGATTTTATCCGAATTTTATCCGAATTATACCGGTACTGAATTTTTGCGGAATCTGAATTTATAACTAACTAAATCTCAATGTGAACTCCTCATTGGTGCACTAAGTGGGCTTTATGATAAATAAAACTTAATAATAAAAGGTGATTAAGTTGGGGATTAAACTACATGGAGATAATCACTCCCCCCACAACTTTATCCCATATCTTTTTGTTGGCTTAAGGGAAAAAGGTGATACTAGATAATAATAATAATATTATTACAACAAAAAAGGATGGATCCAATTAATGATCCAATCTACACCAACATGTTTAATTACAGGCACCAAGATGCCTTGCTCTCTCTCTCTCTCTCTCTCTCTCTCTCTCTATCTCTCTATCTCTCTCCCACTCCCCCCTGTGCACTGATAGCCCAGCATGTGAAAAGAACCCCCAACATTCCCCATCTTTCCCTCCTACCCAATAAGAAACTCCATAAAATCTACTCTGAAATAATGTATTAAAATATATCTACTTATTTTGGTGACTTCACCTAGATGCTCCTCTCCTCTTTTTTTATTCTTTTTTTTTAATTTTATTTTTTTTTTTTTTTTTTTTTCCTGCTTTGTGGTCCTGAGATTATAAGAGATGTATCTAACACTCTCCGACAACACTATGACCCCATGCCTTGAGAAGACCACCAAGAGGCCTTTGGGAGGCAAAGCAGGGGCCTTTCCACACTGTTATTGGTTTGTGTAACATAAAGGGATCCTTCACACTCAAAAGCTCAAAGCATGTATCTTCATATATGATATTGAAACCCCTCTCTCTCTCTCTCTCTCTCTCTCTCTCTCTCTCTCTAGATCTCTCTATCTCTATCTCTCTTGATGTTCTTTATAGTGTCTACAAGTGTCTTTCATTTGTTTACTTATAGTTTTCTCTCTCTCTCTCTCTCTCTCTCTCTCTCTCTCTCTCTCTAGATGTTCTTTATATATAGTGTCAACAAGTGTCTTGCCGTAGTAAACTAATAGAGTAATAGTTGTGTAGTTTTGGTGGATCTCATAGTGCTTTATTTTTTGGCTTATGTTTCTATTTTTAGCAGCAATTATTTTTAACTATTTCTTTTCCTTCTTAGCAAATAAATTAGTTTGATTTTTCTATCACAGACACAATTACCTTTTTCATACATGCATATATAATATAACATAATAAATATTTTAAATTTTTGATTTTTGATAAATAAATTTAAATTTTTTGGACAATATAAATAATTATATATAACGGAGATTTTTTTTTTAAAATATATGAACTATTAATGAGAATTTTATTAACTTTAATATGCATTAGAAATATAATAATATTTTAACAAAATTAATATTTTATATATAATAATTTACTATAACAGAATTAGGTTATAGGGACATATGTTTGGGACACTTTTGAGTAAGTGTCCTATTTATGCTAAAAATTAAAAAACATCTACTAATGCCTAATTATAAAGCCCGATCCAACCAAAAATAAAAAATTACTCTACTCAACCCACCCCACCTAGCCCATATGGTCAGATTACAAACAGAAAAAGAAAAAAAAAAGAAAAAATCGATTACCATATTCCCTTCTCGATCTCTTCACTCAATCCACTGAAATTCTAGACGAAGAGCCCTTCCGTGCCGTCCTCCTTCGCCATCGCAGCCAACGAGATAGAGTTTCGACGATTGTTAAATACTTAAATAAGTATTGGTAAATTAGTTGTACTCTTTTAGGTTATAACGACACTCTTTAATTGTCACTATATGCCTAGCGACCCCACATATAGCAGCATTTTTTAAAAGTGTCAGTAATTTAGCTAGTAATATTTTTTTTGACATGTACCTATATTTAAAAGTGTCGTTATAGACCGTTTTTATTGTAGTATAAATATATATATTATTATATTAATAATATTTTATTTAATTTATTAGTAATATTCATATTGTATCTGTATTCTAATTTTTTAAAGTTGTCGTGTTCAAATTGTTCATATCGTGGCCGATATTTCGTGTCGGTGTACGTGACGCCTAGTGAAAAACTAAAATGAGATTCTTAACCTGCGAAAAAGAGACTCCGAATTAAAGCTACTAGCTAATTTAATTTGCTTAAAATTTTTTTGTATGATGCTTCTTTTAATAGCTGTGCTTTATTTTTATTTTTATTTTTATTTTTTTTTGAGAGATAGATAGCACGCTATCCGTTTCGTTTATTTTATTTAGAAATAAACTTAGCTCGAAATGTGAATCAATTAGAATTCAAACTTGGGACCTCAAATACCAATCATTAAATTCTTTGCCATTTGCTCTAAGGATGGTTGGTTAGCTGTGCTTTATTAATCCTTTATTAAAATCCCGACCTATGATAATAGAGCCATATATATACTGGCCCTTAGTGCAACCTTTTGGAGCTTTGATTTTTGGAAAGGCCCTCGTGGTTTTCTTTAATTCAAATATGAAATAGATTGGCGCTGAAGCTTCAAGTTCAAAGTGTTACCAAATATATAATTCGATCTAATAAAAAATAATTTCAGAATATATAGTCTTAACATCCGCGCTCAAGTATATGATTTTTTTTAATTTGAAAAAAAAAAAATAGCAAGCTATCGGTTTCGTTCATTAAAGAAAATAAACTTTGTTACAATAATAAGACGAATTAAAAAAAAAGATAAGAAAGAAATAAAAGGACAAAAAGAAAAGCAAAAAATAGTATCTAATTAACTAACCATATATCGACCGAATCATCTAGCTTTAAAGAAACTTTCCCTCTGCCTCCCTGAACTCCTCATATTTTTTACGGTAAGCGTCCGATCTGAACTAGATGTCTAAAATTTATATTATTTCTTTCCAGCCAAATTGGCAAGCAGCTTGCCGTTCAAATGCTCAGTCTCATTGCGACGGACTCGAAAGGCCCCATCATCCTTATAAGTTCCCAAAAAAGGTTTTGACATCCGTCCCACTTGTTGATTCGAACCTGTCATCTAGGAACATATTAGCAAGAATCCACACAAAATAAGCATCTCGTGATTGAGAAGGTGATTGGTTGTCTCAGCCTCGTCTCCGTATAGTACACATATCTGATCTCCCAACCGGCATCTCCTAAAAAGGTTGTCTGCTGTAAGGGTACTTTTCTTATAGACTAGCCAAGTGAACCATATTTACATGAAAGCGGTAAGTGAGCTAAAGGAATTAGAAAGAATGAGTATTGAATTCATTGAACAGTGAATGTGAAGAATTGATTCCATCCAAAAAAATTGATTTGACAGGAAGCGGAATAGAAATTGTCATATCGTAAACTTCAAAACTTAAACTTTCATTCTAGGCACCTTTTGGCGGAAAGAAATCATGGCCATACACTTGGCGCGATCAGGCTCACCCACCAATAAGTACCACTGTCCCTCAATGCACGAATAAGGTTGGATTTGACTTTGGCTCAGGTGCAGACCGAAGAGGAAACAATCGAGTTGGGTTCAAGCTTGAGGAAAGGCCTTAAGGTCTTCAGGCACGCAGGCCAAAGACCTGACGCTTTGGCTTCTGAGCTTCGAGAGCCGTTCGAACCAAAGTCACGGCGCCGAACAGCTATGTAGTAGCGGTCCTCAAGAATTAATAAGTCCATGTGGTGTACGGAGTACGTTCGCCAGTGAGGACGAGCTAGCTAGTCCAGTGATGGTTGGAGTAATATGAAGGGCGATGTCATCGGGCCTGAAGGGTAGTAGAGATTACGTTACGTCTACTCCTAAATTACGTTAAGCCTACTATTAGACTACATTACGGTTATTCCTACTCAAATGTGAGTTATTAATAGGCTGGTGTCTGTGATGTGATTTTCGGGTCTCTTATTTGTAGCTGTCTTCGTCTTTTCTAGACGAGTCGTTGCGATCATCGGAGTCGCTCCTTTGATTCACGAAACTCCTTTCCTCAACTATTCCCTAACTTCTCGCTCTCGATTGAGCCTGTTTGACATTTGAGTACTTACTTCAAGTGAAACCACCTTTCGTTCGTCGAAACGAGCGTGTTCGGGCATGAAACCGAAGCGCATACTGGAGCACTCTTTGGCATAACTTCTTGCAAAAACCATCTTCCGCTTCGATGTCAACAGGACCCAAAAGCTCACTCTAGCTTTCTGTCTCACAAGCCAAAGCACTATATTTTATATATGTCTTTATTCGATCTGACAAAAAATAGATCATTGCTGCAGTGGGGCTCCTTTCTCAATGGCATTTACTACTCTCGACGGAAACCATTATGGGAAGGAGCCTCTTTCAGGCCCTTCTCTCAATGGTAGCGGGATGCGCTCGCGATCAAGGCCCTCTTTAAATGTGGCATCTCATACTCAATAGGGGACGGTCGAAGTGTGTGCTTTTGGGCTGACATCTGGGTTGGTCAGTCCTCTCTTCGGTCTAAATTTCCTAAACTTCACGAAGGTGTTCATCGCTCAAACTATAGGGTCAGCGACTACTTCGGTAATAACGGATGGAAATGGCGTAACATCCTAAGGGGATTTAGCCCTAGCTCGCAACTTGAGAGGGACTCGATTTCCTCGCTGATGGAGGAGCTGTCCACCGTTGTGCTAACTGCCAGCCATGATATAGTCATACGGAGATGGACCCACAACGATGTGTTCACAGTTAAATCACTTTACACTTTCTTGCAAGATGGAGGGGTTAAAGACTTTAGCTTCACTCGACTGTGGAAGATTATATATATGCGCATTAAAAGTCAAAATCTTTATTTGGCTTGTTTTGAAGCGAAACGTACTGACTGTGTTATGTGTGGAATGGAGTCTGAGACGGTATGGTATGGTGACCACAATTGTGTTATATGTGGAATGGAGTCTGAGATGGTAGATCATCTCTTTGTGCAATGCGACTCTACTAGAACTCTCCTGGCAAGTTAATTTCCTAATAAAACATTCTTAATGCACTATACGACGGTGGGAGAGCTTTGGGGGTCTAGTAACCACAAAGGTGGTGCCATTGGGAGCTCAGAACTATCGGTCATCGCCTCCATTTGGTGGACTATTTGGTTGGAACGGAATAAGAGAATTTTCCAGCTAAAGAAACGGAACTCAAGCTTTCTGTTAACGCAATCTCGCGATTTTAGAAACATGTGGAAGACTTGTGGTGTTTTACTATAACCGTATCCAGCTAAAGAAACAGAGCTTCTTTTCTTTTTTTTTCCTTGGTTTGTTACTCGAGGCCCAGCTGCCTCAGTAATTTATTTAGTTTACTACCTTTATGAATGAAGCGGTAGCATGCTATATATCTTTTCTCAAAAAAAAATTTTCAAAAGCATAAACTTCAAACCTTAAACTTCTATCTTAGGACCACCAATTAAAAACTTACTTAAGTTCTCTATATATTTTGTGCGTAGTTAACTAAGAAGCTCTAGATTTTACGTTCATCATGATTCTTACGGCCTTTTGCTTCTGAAAAACAAACGAATGCTCCAGAAGCCAAGCTAAATAGACACTACATATGCAGGGCGCACAGAGATGGTTTGCACAAACTTCGTGCCCGTTAATTTGGCAGTGGTCACTGAGCCCGCGCGAGGGTTGGGTTAGGGTCGAGATGCATGGTCCCCCTAGCTAATCTTCCCATAGTACTGCTCCGAGTGTGGCTTTTTAAGCTTTTAATGGCGAGTTCATGTGGGGATGCTTGCATGAATGAAGGGTTAGTGATTAAAAAAGGTCTAGGTTATACTAGTGGAATTAGTTTCTCTTTCCGAGGGATGCATAAAAATCAAAATCAATTTGGTTACTATTTACTAACTAAATTCAAGCACATTCACAAAAAAAAAAAAAAAAAAAAAAAAATCTATGTGTGCTTTATTTTTCTTGAGAGAGAGAGAATGGTAGCATGCCAGCTGTTTTATTTATTTTTTTAAAAAAATAAATATAGCTGGAGATGTGAATCAATTAGGATTCGAATTTGGGATATCGAATACCAACTATCAAATGCTTTGTCACTTGCACCATATATGCTTTATTACATTTACTTTTACACAAGTATTTTTATTGAATACTCAAACTATCTAGTGACGGGATTTGATCAAATTCGATGAATCAGATATGTCAGAAACAAACTTACCTTTGTTAATATGGCATCCTACTGAACTTATATAAAGTTTGGTAGTTTTTTTTTTTTTTGAGAGTGATAGGTAGCTGCACACTATCCGTTTCGTTTATTTTATTTAGAAATAAACTTGGCTGAAAATATGAATCAACTAGGATTCGAATTTGAGTCTCGGGTACCAACCACCAAGTCCTTTGCCACTTGCTCTAGAAACGATCGGTTATAAAATTTGGTAGTTGAAATACGAAACTATATATAAGAAATGAAATAAGCTGGAAATGGTCATACAGAACAAAATATTTTTTTTATGGCTACAATGGTGAAAAGGGTAATGTATCAATCATTTTCCTGTTATAGTTCGAAGAGTACACAGGTCTCCTTTGTTGGTCCCTGGTCATAATCATTAAATTAGCTATTTAAGCCTAAAATCCATAAAAAGACCACCAATACGAGCACACATATTTGTCCCACCCCCTAATAATACTCGATTCTCAAAATGGGGAAAAAAAAAAAGAAAAGAAAAAGAAACCCCAGCACCCACCCACAATTGTCGCACACACTTTTACGCCCCCAACTAACAACTTCTCCCCACCGCAGCTCCAAAATCCGGAGAAATAAGCGCTTTTTCGAGCCGTAAAAAGGCTACGTACGTACATCTCTTTGGGAACGGCAAAGGGGAATAGTTTTAACATTTTCACTCATAGAATCACGTATATAAAGATATAGTTTTAATATTTTCGTTCGCAGAATCACATGTATGAAATCATAGTTGATTCACATTTCTAACTAAGTTTATTTTTAAATAAAATAAACGAAGCGGGTAGCGTGCTATCTATCTCTTAAAAAAATATATTTTTTTGCTCATAGACTGACTGTCCCTAGAGCAGTGGCAAAGGACTTTGTACCGGTTGATATGTCCCAAGTTCGAATCTTAGTTGATTCATATTTCTAGCTAAGTTTATTTCTTAATGATATAAACAAAGCAAAAGAATTTTCGCTCATAGAATCACAAAGATTAGACCAATTATATTACGCATATTGAGTAAAAAAAAAGATAGTAAATATTAAATATAAAAATATTTAGACACCGTTCTCTAACAGGTTAAATTTTTTAGAGTACAACGGTTGTTTCACATGGTATCAGAGTAGGAGGTCCTGAATTCGAGTCACACTAGGCTCCTAGCATATTAATTTTCTCTCATTTAATTCAAGGCCACGTTATGAGCCGACTAAGAAGTCTCAAGTCCAGACGTGAGGAGTGGAGTGCATAATTACATCTCATGCACTGCATCTCCAAGCCCTATGATAGAGACTTTTAAATTATAATCTAATTCATTAAATATATGAAAATACCTATTTATGTGAATGATGAATATAAAATACATGTTGAATTGATTGGTAAATATATATTAATACTCTCCCACTGATGCACCTCGTGTGTATTAACTTGTTAGATGATGAAGATGAGTGGTTTTAGAATTAGCTCTAATATAATGTTAAAAAATATGAAATAACTATTTATCTTCAATAGCGTGGAATACAGCTAGATCCTGTTTTAGCGGGAAGAAGGCTCAAGTTGTTGATTGATTTGTGGAAAGACAGTCTTTGATCGTTCGGTCGGTTTTTTTTTTTTTTTTTTTTTTAGAATTTCTTTTGTTTAGGTCCTGGCCGGTTGTCTCACTTTTATAATCGAATTCATACCTTCAATAAATGAAGCAGATAGCGTGCTACCTATTCTAAAAAAAACTATTTATTTCTAATAGCTTAAGTTTTTGGAGGGCAATAATTATTTCACATAATTTAACACAGCATTAGAGAAAGAGATTTGAAGTTTGAATCCTGTCAAGCTCCTAATCTTATTTAGTTTCCTTCCACATTTTAAGCTATTAAAAATAAACGATTGTTATTCATTCTTTAACATTTTGGTATATATCATTTTTTTTATAAATCAAACACTGCATTTTTTTTTTTTACTATATATTGGTTTTTGAAACTGGTTGATGCTCACTTAATTGATAGGTAATATTCTATATATAGACTTTTAAATCATGTATATCACGTCCGTTGAATTATATTTTAATTATAAAATATTCATTATGAAATATTAAGGTTGGTGAAAAAAGTATGTGCACACAAAGTTGCGTTTAATAATTTTAAAATAGAAAAGACTTATATTGCTCGAATTAATACAGCGTTATTTATTAAATTAAATTGACCTTAATAGGATCGATCTTCGTGTCAACTTCATAGTAATAAATAAACGTTGGATCGAGAGATGTGCGGTTAGGATAATGTAGGCTCCTTAGGATTAAGTGGGTGGTTGGTTGAATAGTATGATCTAACGGGTGAAAATCATCAAAGGGGTAGATCTAACGGCGGAAAACTTGGTAGCACCAAATGCTTCGTACTATTGATAGCGTAAATGGATTCTATATATATATATATATATATATATATATATATATATATATATATATATATATATATATATATATATATATATATATATATATATATATATATATATAAAGTTAATTTTAGTCTCTCCGTAGCTTCCACCCTCGCTTTCGACGTCATGATTCTAATCATTGATCTACCATGAACTTGATCTAGAGTATTTGAAGTATCTAGAAAATAAATTTTGTGAATTTTCGATACCATTTGCCTAGTGATCGAAGGGGTTCAAAATCAATAATTTTAATGGCCTTAATGAACCGTCTTGGAAGTTTAATGGTGTAGAAATATTCAAATCATGTGAAATTTTGATAGAAAATTTTTTATACTATATAAAATAAGATAAATAGCTTTGATCTAAAATTTTAATGTCATATTATGACGCTATGTAAGATTTTTATTTTCATTAGTTGATTTTGAGCCCCTAGGTAAATAATATCGAAAATCTCATAATTTATTTTCTAGATACTTTAAATACTCTAGATCAACTTTAACAGAGTCGATCGACGATTCGAAAGTCGTAACATCGAAAAACGACCTGTGCGCGAAGGTTCCGTTCGCTTTCAATAGCGATAAGTAGTCTTACTATATATATATATATATATATATATTCAGAAAAGGACAGGTTACTTATTTTTGTGAAATTACAACTAGGACTCTGTTCTAATCAGCCACAGAGAAAACGTTTTTTTTTTTTTGATATTAGAAATAATAAAAAAATAATAATAAGCCGATCGAGAGCGAGCCTATCTTTAAGAAGTTGTTGACACTTACCTATGTATCCTAAAGCAATTAATAGCCGTCCATCTCCATCTGAATCAGGAATCTTTAATGATGCTTGCGAAATCTAAGTTGTGGGTCATCTTTAGAAACTTTTATCTGCATGATGTTACACACGTGATAGCTGTGTACAACCGGTTGGGTCCTTGACCTTTAGTTGTAACCTGCATAGTGCGAATTAATGTTTCCACTTTAGGTGGTACATCATTTGTTCAAGGAAAGTGATATTATAATATATCCCATTTAGATAGATCATAATTATTGAATCTTGTAAATTTACTCAGAAAATAATAATCAGATTTAACAAATCTTTATATATATATATATATATATATATATATATATATATATATATAGTAGAAATTCTTATCTTTATTATGAGTATAGATACTATAAGTTGTTTTCGATGTTGGGGTCTTGAATCGGCGATCCACACCGTTAAACATGATCTAGAGTATTTGAAACTTCTAGAAAATAAATTTCGTACTTTTTTGAAATCATTATAAAGTACATCAAGCGGGTATAAAATGAACGGTCAAAATCGAACGACATCCTAAAAATGGGTGATCAAATCTTTCAATTTAAGATCGGAGTTATTGATCTTTATTTAGGTAGTGAATAGAATTTTCTATCAAAAATTCAACCTATTTCGATTCTTTTACACCGTTAAACTAGCAAATATTCCATCGCCATTAAAAATTGTCAATTTTGTGAGCTTTTGATCGTAGGGTATATGATATCGAAAAATTATAAAATTTTATTTCTAGAAGTTTTAAATGCTCTAGATAACGTTTAACGGTGTGGATCGTCTATTCGGAAGCTCTATCATCGAAAACAACTTATGAGTACGAGTGCGATCGTACTCATAATAGTATAGTAAGACTATATATATATATATATATAAAATTGAGCTCCTATGTTTTTAAAAGTACCAAGTCATTGGTGCCCCTTGGATTAATAGATGTGTGGTTAGGATGATGTGGGCCCCCGTTAAGTGGGTGGTTGGTTGAATAGTATAATTTAACGGATAAAAATGATCAGAGGGGTAGATCTAACGGTAAAAAATTCACAAGCATCAAGTGCTTGGTGCTTTTACAAGCACCATAGCCCATAGCTGGACTCATATATATATATATATATATATATATATATATATATATATATATATATATATATATATAAATTATCTATGCTATCAATAGCACGAAGACTTGGTGCTACCAAGTTTTCCACCGTTAGATCCACCCTTTTGATGCTTTTTATCCGTTAGATCGTACTATTCAACCAACCACCCACTTAACCCTAGGGGGCCCACATCATCCTCACCGCACATCTCTCAATCCAACTACTGTAACTTGGTAGCACCAATGACTTGGTGCTATTAATAAAGATAAGAGTTTAGTTCTATATATATATATATATATATATATATATATATATATATATATATATATATATATATATATAGTAATTCTTTCGTATTTTCGAAAGTACGGAGGTTTCGTATTTGTAAGTTGTTTTCGATGATAGAACATCCGATTTGACGATCGGCTACGTTAGGAATAATATATGTTATTAGAACTATCCGTAAATCAAATTTCATAATTTTTTGACATCATTTACCAACCGATCACGGTCTAAAAAATGACTATTTTAACGGTTGATGTGACACGTTTTTAAGCTCAACGGTGTAGAAGTATCCAAATTATATAAAAATTTAATA